>JAOEHX010015266.1:0-12999 GCA_025448015.1 Bolborhynchus lineola
GTTCAGCCTGGAGAAGAGAAGACTGTGTGGAGACCTCATAGCAGCCTTCCAGTATCTGAAGGGGGCCTACAGGGATGGTGTGGAGGGACTCTTCTTTAGGGACTGTAGAGAGAGGACAAGGGGTAATAGGTTCAAACTTAAACAGGGGAAGTTTAGATTGGATATGAGGAAGAAATTCTTTATTATAAGGGTGGTGAGGCACTGGAATGGGTTGCCCAGGGAAGTTGTGAATGCTCCCTCCCTGGCAGTGTTCAAGGCCAGGTTGGACAGAGCCTTGGGTGGCATGGTTTAGTGGGAGGCATCCCTGCCCATGGCAGAGGGGGTGGAACTAGATGATCTTAAGGTCCTTTCCAACCCTAACTATTTTATGATTCTATAAAATACCCAAATTTCTCCTCCTATTATACTCCATGTATAAATTATGACTTGCATGTAGCAGATTCAAGTTCAATTCCTCAGCCTTAAAAACCTAGAAAATGGAACATGGAGGACCATAAGCAGGTGCTTAAAGCACCTAATTAACCACCCTTTTCCAGGTCTTACTGAAATCTTATCCTAAATCTGAGAAACCCTCCTGAGAACAGCTACAATAGTAACAGAAGATTTGTTCCAACCAGTGTGTTCCCACAGTTGAATTCTAGTTAACTGCAGCTGGCAATATCAAACTCTACTTTAAGCCTATTTGCTTTAAAACCACGCTTGTACAAGACTGCACTTTAAATATAGGCAAAACAGAATTTTGCCTTCATATGGATTCAGATTTCAACACCTCAGTGATTCCATTTACTTTTCACTCTCCCATCTGTATCCTTCTCTAGTTAAAC
The DNA here is from genome assembly GCA_025448015.1 of Bolborhynchus lineola. Lineage (NCBI taxonomy): Eukaryota > Metazoa > Chordata > Aves > Psittaciformes > Psittacidae > Bolborhynchus > Bolborhynchus lineola. Next base: position 825 of record JAOEHX010015266.1, read on the forward strand.
AATTATCATGTGAATCTATTGGTGTCACAAACACAGTGGCAGACACAGCTTTTTATCAATGTTTCAGCCTGTTATAACTGATTGTTTTAGCTACCTATCAGGCTTAAACCACAATAAAAAGGCACATATCAGAACTCTAATATTCTTCAGGGCTTACTCTATGCTTACAATTTTCTACAGTTACATAAAATGAAAGGGAAAGTCGCATGATTAATGTAATTCAACTCCCTTTTTAACAACATCCAGTGAAAATACTGGCTTATAGAAAACTTGGGATGCAACAGAAATTGGACTAACTCACTGTTACATGGCACAGTGATCTCTGCTGGCTGAAACTGACCTTCTGGGAATGTGCTCTACATGAATTGATGTTTGTGCTACCTCAATGAACAGAAAGTCAGCAGAAACCACAAGTCCTAAGGAGAAAGAATCTCTCAAAGCCAGGCAGATTCCCCATAGCCTTATGTGGATTGTGGCTACTGAATTATATGTATTCATTTATTTAATCTTGCAGTATGCAAAACATATGTTTCTCCAGCTGGGCTGATTTTCAGTGTGTGTGAATGAGTCAAATCTATCACTGACCTTGCCAATAGCGAGCAAGGGTAGATTATGCCATTCTTACATTCTCAACTATCGCTGCACAAAATCCTGCCACAACCTTTATAAACTGGAGAAGCTGGGAAGGAAGAGGTAGGAAGGGAATATGGGTGCCTCACTTCAGTTAGCATAGTTTCTATAACTTTGAGTACAATTAGAAAAGCAGAAATCTCTAAAACTGAAAGACTGCGTGTACTTTATCCAAGCCAGACTTTGTTTTGTGTTTCCAAGCTAAAAAACAGCGTTCTAAACTGTTTCTAAACCAAAGCTCCCAAAGTTTGGCTTAAGATGCCGGTGGAGGCATGGTAGTTACCTATCCAGGTTGTAATGTTCTTACTTTCTTCAGGGGCTGCACTGAATGACATACACAGTAGCTACAAATAAAATATTATGAGCAAAGCAAAACAAAGGTATATAAGTCTGCTTCCTCAATGACTCATGCATGGGAGAAAGACTAGAGAAGCAGTATGTGGGGGGATAAAAAACCACGGCTGGTTACTTCTTCTTGCACTGTCTGTCAGAGGCACAAATTAAATCTTCCCAGCTAGGCAGGAAGCCCCTACTCCTCTAACCATATTCTACAGCTGTAGAGTTGTCCCTGCAGATGAATGCAATTCCCATTTTGCTGCCACTTTGGAAAACCTTTTAAACAAAATGCTTTCCCTTGTTTTGCCTCACACAGAGAATCTATTCTACAATATGCAGAAAACTGTCAGATTTCAAAGAACTGCTCCCCTTCATCTTCACAGTTGTAAGAAGTCTGAAATTATCATTTTAAAGCTTTTCAATTAGGATTTTTGTTTGCTTTACTTATTCTACTTCCATCTTTTTCATTTGTTGAAAGATCAGATATCCTATTGTATAATTTGTTAAATGCGCTTCAAGAAGAGGAGGAGGAAAAAACCATAGGAACAAAAAAAAGGACTCATACTCTTATCCTACCAGGCATATCCCTAGTATGATAAATTAACAAGCCTGGTAGAAACACAGATTTGTAAGAAGGCAGGACTTGTTTTGCTGAATTAGAAAAGATTATATATATATTTTGCTAGCTAATCTTGTTTCTGTGCATCGCACTCATTCCCTGTCTATTCAGTTCCTGTAAACAAGTGACCAACAGGCAATAGTTCAAGGAAATACTGAAGCAAGGCATTGAGACTTCCCTCAAGTTAATTGCAACTGCCATTAAGCTGCCACATAAGTGAAAGTGCAACATATGAAACCCAGTTCTGAAACTACTGCTCCTTCAGTAAATACTGATTAAAAAATCTTGATAATAAGTTCTGCATCTGAAAGCCCAGGCAGGTTGAAGCTCTACACCCTGCGTCAGTCTCTATATTTGTATCCTTCATATTCAGAAAGTTAGGGACAAACTTCAGCCATCTTTAAATTCATATTTAAGTCTAAGAGGTGTCGAAGTTCATTATACACCTCTTTGGTTTTATTATTTAAATCTGAAGTTTCCCTAGCTGTTTGCAGATCTGCTTCTCACTACTGTTAACCCAGACCTGAAACCAAACCAGTGAGATATGGCTTGCAGGCATCATTGACCTCACCAAGGTTCAGCACACAACACTGCAACTCATTCAAGCACATGTGATTCAGGCTCCCCAGGTTTTACAACACTGCTCAAAGACAGTCACATGGATTCTTTAAAAATGCTAGCAGTGAGTCTGAGAGCCTAACTGTCCTTCTCCTGCCTGAGGCCGGCTGCTCTACACTGGATGTTAAGAATTGCCTTAAATTTTGCAATTCTAAGCTGCTCAGTGGAACACTTCCAGCAAAAGCCACGGAAAAATGCTCCACAGACTAGTTCCCTAAATCTCAGCTTAGAGGTGTCGCTTATAAAACATGAGTTTCAGGCTGAGGAAAGTAGACTCTGTTCCCTAGATGTTGCTAAGTGTTGTTACAAGCACTTATTTGTGCAGAAATGCTGGAAACACAAGGGAGACCACTCATGCTTGTTTAAACAGCTGAAAGAACCTTCTTTTCATAGAATGCTCTGGGGTTTGGGATGCCTAAAATACATAGGTGCCCTCCTGGCTTAAATTTCCGAGAGAGCTCAGAGTGCAGACAACAGTGTATGCTGCTTCCCATTAGCTAGCAGTTACATTGTCAAAGTCCTAAGAATGCCCTGCAAACAACTTCTCCTCCAAAGAAATTCTTAACAGCCCACTACAGCTAGCACTGTAGTAGTCCACCAACAGTTCAGGCAAGGCAGAAGCAATTTACAACTCTTAAGGTATCTTCAACGTAACAATCAACTGCACGACTGGATCAACAGATCAATAAAATCCGCTCTTGAAAGTTAAAAGGGTGCTAAGCTACCTCAGCTGCTACTAGATACACATATATTATATAGGTCCACTCCATTAACACAGAACAACCCAAACCAAAAACACTATCTTGCAACTCATTTAATTCCAGAAATGGCGTGCTAAACCAGCACAGAGATGAGCTTTGCTTGTCAATCAATTAAAGTCGGTACATAAACCAGGAAATAAAAGTATTAATACAACAGCCGTGTCACAGTATTGAATGTGAGATATTTAATACATATATTTAATCTTGTATGTGTATGGCATATTAAAAAAATAATCAGAAAAAAACCCAGATCAAATATATTACTTTGAGGGTGGGGGTGTGTGGTAATTCAATCTTGAAAAAAACATTTTGGTAAAGAATGTTATTCTGACCAATGCTACTCCTAAAAACCCCTGGTGTATTATGAAACCTCAGCAGCACAGTGTTGTCTAAGATAGGAAGTTGTTCTTTATTTCTGCCAAAAGTTAAAGGCCAGCTTCTAACTAGAAAAGCCAGCTTTCGACTAATCTGTATTTCATCTACATCTCTGCAGTGGTATCCACAGTTTGCTTGTATTTTAGAAGTGTGAATTAGATTTGAGGGCCCCCCTGAAATGGTTTGGTGATTTGAAATGAAGCTTTCTTACTCCATTAATCTCACTCTGAAAACAAGTATATCTACACAACGTCTGGTTAACCAAGAAAATTTCAAATGTGTTGAGGCATCTCACAGATCCTAAGCATTTTGGGACAGAAGCGCAAAATCAAATCAAATGCTTAAGAAAAACCCCCATGGATTCTGGGTCAAGACGCCTGTTTCTTTCCCTATTCCTTCCTAACCAAGATCGTAAATTGCAGTCTAAGAGACACCTGTTTACCAGCTGACTAGAACTAGAGGTCCCCTAAGCTTGTAGGTTTGTCCTCATTTGATCTGGAAGTTCCCACAGCTCACACCTTCCACCAGAAAGGTGGACAGGTACTACATATGGGAACAAAACAGGTAGAAATGTGTACATAAACCCTTAGAGAGCTCAGTCTAAGACACATGTCCATCATATTGATAGGATTCAGATCCACATAAAATCGACCAGAGGAGAAAGGACTACAAGAATAACTGAGTGGTTACAGTTCAGTAAGGTCTACAGAAAAGCAAGGGATGGAATCCAGCTGTGTACATCTATCTGTCCTAGAAAAGTGGTTGGCTGGAGCTTCTGAAGGCAGAACTCCTGTTTCTAAAGCTATGCAGCAGTGAAGCCAACAGAGATTTGGACTTGGGTCTTGGAATGGCAGAAGCACCTGTCTATTGCTCAGATTTCTCAATTTTAAAAAGGAGAGCAGGACTGCAGGTAACTCCTGTGGCATGTCTCCTCCTATCTAGGCTTGGGCAGCTTGCTTTTAGTACATCTTGTTTGTCACAAGGGGATGGAGACAGAGAAGCAGGAGATGAGATAGAATACGCATGATGAGACTAAGGACTACCTGGTTAATTATGTACAGCAACTGTCTTCACAGAGCCCCAGTTTTAAACCCTGATTTCATTTTATGTTTTCACCTGACAACTTAGATTTCTTTTTCACACTTTGGAGTCTCAATGTCTGTTACAGGTGACAGGATCCTGGAACACTGAGTGAATTAACTGAGCAGATTCTACAAAGGTAGAAGTGAAAGGGCTTTTTTATGGAGCCAGTTTGTTAACTTTTAGGTTGAAGAAATACAATCCTCATGTACAGAAGTGTCTCAATAAAGCAAAATTGCGATTTTGATTCCCATCTGTTGAGATTTAAACTCTTTCTGGAAGAAAATATAAAGTGTAGCTGGAAAAACAGGCAAAACCCGATTATGCCATTTGTGCTACAAATACTAAATCCTAAAACTTGTCTACAAAACAAAGATCGAAGTTTTTTATCAATACTGATAAAATACTTACCTGATCAGAAATTTTAATAATAAAATACCCATTTCTGCATGCATACCACATGCACGTTAAAAATATGCAGGTCAAAACCTAGCCATATGCTAGGCTAGCACCCTTCTGATGAACAATATACTTTGTGTGATTTGAGTTGAAATTGTATTTTCTTTACACACACATACGAAAAACATAATGGAAAATGGAAGGAAAAGAAAAAGGACTGAAAACCTTAGCAGCCTAATTTGACTCTAACTTGAGCACCCCTATAAAGTATTGAATTTTACATAATCTTATTTACATATCTAATATGTACTTCCAAAGGTAAGCTGCAAGGTCACAGTTTCTATTCCTGCTAAACAGTTCAACCTACAGCATATATTTGATGCAATCTTGCTCAGAAAACATTTCAACCTACCATCTTAAGATGCCACGTAACTGGCCAGAACAAGACTGGCTTATTACCAGCAGCCATCTTACTAATTATTTATTCATTTAGTAAATATAGAGTGATCTTATACTTCACCAGGATAGATCACACTTAACCATACAGACAAAAGACTGGATCTGCTGCATGGGGTGCCACAAACATATCAAATGAGCAAGTGATGTTAAAGAGTGAATTCCCATGAATGAACCTCTGAAACTAACATCGAACAAGGCACACAACCATTATTAATTTTCATATAAAACATGCATAAATGCAACTTACAGCATTGTGTGATCTTCTGGATGTTAGAAGTTATGCGTTGGGCTAGTTGATTAGGATCCCCAAAACCCGCACTGTACGACATGGCTGAGTAGATTCGCTCTCAAGATCATTCACAGAAGGAACAAGTCAGATAGTCTCCACGTATTAAGGACACCTAACCCCAACCCAAAAAACAGAATTATGCCTTGGTCATTGGTTTACAAATGTCTTCATCACCATACGGAAAAAACGCATAGGAAAAGATTACAGAAAACTCCAGATACTAATGTTTACCCTCTCAAACAACACAATAGTTCAAAGGCAGAATTTAAGTGGAAACCTTCTTAAAGTATTAAATAAGAATATGATGTCCTTTCTGAATTTCATCTGCTGCCATTCCAGAAAAAGATAAATGTTTAATCTCTCAATGCCAAACCCTCTGATGAACTATGTCCCAAACCAATTATATAGTTATTTCCATACCATGTATCACTTATCCCGTAAACACAACCTAGCATATATAAACTGCTGGGGGGGAAAAACAAATAACAAAAACCAGCAAGCCAGCAGATATCGCACAAGGTGTCAGAATGAAGGAGATGCCCAATTCTCTCTAAACACCAATCATTTGTATAAACTTAAGTTTCAGTTGTAATCTGGTTTCATCTGAATTCTATGAACTGCCACTTTATCCTGTATCAGCTGCCATGTTTCTCAATATGAATTAATTTTTCAACAACCTGAGTATATAAATGCATTGTTAGGGCTGTTCTTTGCACCCAGAAATATCACACCTTATCCAAAAAGATCAAAATCTGACCACACAAATACTCACAAATACACTTGCCCTAAAAGCATATGCATAAAATCAAGCAGCATATAATTACTAAAGATGTCCTAGCCTGGTTTCCATTCATGCAGATCAAACTTCAGCATAAACTAGATATTGTAAAGATACTGTACATCCAGATTAACAAAACAGCTTAGGATGCACTTGCAAGTCAGAAGTAGCAATTTATCTGTTCTGCAGAGAATGCAGACTAACTAAGCACACATGTACACAACGGAACCCCAAAATTTCATCTAGGCTGTCCTTAGTCTCAAATTTATCTTTTCCACCCCCCTGCACATCACCTTAATGGGTTTAACATTTTAACTTCACCTGTTCTCCATACTTCTACCATTCAACCCAAAACACCTCCCTTTCAAGCAATGTCCTCTTCTTCTGGCCTGTCAGCTTCTTGTTAACAGACACTGCTACAACTCCAGTTACAGGGAGAGAGAGAGAAAGCACATCTAAATGTTAAAACAGAAAAGAAGGAAATGAAAAGGCCAACTGATTTGTCAAGTGTGATACCAGCTGTGCTACAGTTTGCAAACTCAAGCCCTTACAATTTTTAAAAAAAGAAACAACAACTCAAAACACACAACAGTTAACAGTCATTGTTGCCAAATACTATTTTCTCTTATCTTCAGAAATGCCTGCATTAATACAGTACAGCAACATCTTGGTTGTTTAAAACATATGACTGTTTTCATCTCTCCATTATATGACATGATCTCCAGTGGAGGTGCCAAGACATTGCACTAGCTGGATACATCCCACCAGAACTTTGCAAGGGGTGTCACTGCAGAGGTCAGGCCCATCCCTGCTGCCCTGCAGGTTCCATTACCTGTGCTGGATGAACAAGCTGCTGCTACTATAAAGACAAACCCTGAAAGATTTTGACATGGCTCCTCCCAAACCCCGCCTAGAGTCTTCAGGTGCTGAAGTGTGTACCCTAAAAATGAAAAAATTGACTGCAGATGAGTGTATAAATATATATATACATATATATATAAAAATACAGGGAGTGTATTTGCACTCTTACATATACTTGCTGCACAACTGCCTGTGAGTCATGCTAGCTCTCTGCACTATCATTTCCTGTCCTTGTACCACATGCACATTGAAGTTATTTTGCATTGAGACTAAAGTCTGAAGTCAGCCAGCCAGCCTAAATCTCACTTACCTGGTCCAAAGCTGGCATAACAACCCGTAATCTTTTTGGAGACTCTAGGTAATACTGAGTTGAGTTTGTATTGTAAGATCAATCCCATGCAAACTTTAATGGCACACAAAATGGCTCTATGCCTTACTGTATTGGCTGAGTATGGAAATTCTATCAACTTACTGGAAAACACATTCATAGACATAAAATAAAAACAAAGATAAAAGAAGATAATTTGAAAAACATTTCTCAGAACTGTTGACATTGTTTCTTTTAAAAGGTATGACTCTCTCTTAACACCTTGGTATCATGCTATCTACAAAGTTAGCACTGGCTAAAAGTACTTCTTAGCTTAACATAACATTTAATGTTAAAAGTTGCACATTAAAATGCACCTGCTGGGAGAAAAGACAGCAAAAGACCATATTACTTTGTGTAGATTGGCTACAGAACTAACTGAAATGTTCCTTCACAATTGTTTTTACTCCCTTCATGTTTGCACTCACCAGACAGCTGCCTGCAACACTGTTCTCAGCAACAGCATTACAATCAAGAGAATTACAATCAACAGAATATTTCATCCAAGTCGTGACAAAAACAGTGATTGACCTTTTGTTTTGCAAATTTCTACAGCTAACCATAAGAATCTTTAAGCAAGTTATACTGCACTATACTGACAAACGCAAAGTTTGTACAATACCTGAGACTGAGCTTTTCAACTTTCTAGCTCCACAGTTGGGCAGCCAAACAGAACACATCAGGAGAGGATGTTCACATAATATATTGCAAAGTCCATGGGTTATAGTTTAGCTTTTTGTCTGCACATGTAGATCCCACTAATTGTTGACGCAATTCTTTGTACCAACACACATATTTCAGTTGAGATTTATAGCAAATTTGTAGGCTAGCAGTGTAAATTCACAGCTGTTCTACTCTACACAAATTCTTCCACCTGCAATGCCACTTCCAAGCATGTTAATAATGCAGGTTGGTGACAAGCTAAGCTACTGGTCTGGAGAATAGACAGAAAGAGAGGAAACAGGTTAGCCATCCACTCTCTTCACTTCCTAGTCTTTACCACAAACTCCCCAAGTCAAGAAAAACCAAACCGAACAGTCAAAGAGAAGGAAAATTTTGCATCTTTTAAAAAATGTATTTTATTTATTTTTTAAACAGGAAGTGTAAACTTCTTCATCCTAGTTCTGAGAGCAACACGGGCATCTGGAACAAACACCCTACATCCACTCACACACCCTTTGCTAGTTAGTGCTAAGTTACTCAAACATTATGTTTTCTAGAAAGTGTTTGACGGACTTGGGAAAAAAAAACTCCACTTTTCCCTTGGCTACGTCCAGTCAGATCATTGCTGAATGCAGAAACAAGAAAGTGAGAACTCCACAATTGAGGAACTCCCCAGTACCTTTCTTGAAAACTCATCAGGACAAAGGGATGCGACATAGTAAGCGCAGCACGTTAGACCTCAGCTGCAGCCACCTAAGTATCTTGCAGGCTCCAGTCAGATACCATTAACAAGCAACCAATCCATTTTGTATTTTCTTATTTAGATATTCTAAGAGTTTTCCTTCTACAAATCTAGCCTATACACATTATGGTAAGAACCCTTAAACTTACCGTTTGAGCACTGTTTTAGCATCAGGACTTAGAAACATTCACATGGATCCTTAACTTCGTAGAAAGCAAAAAGTACAAGCTGCAATCTATAGAAATGCCTGAAAATGTAAATCTGATCTGAATTAGGATCTTATGCCTTTAAATACCCATAGACAAGTCATGGGCTTTCTTGTATGTCATTAATTATTTTTTTTTTTCCTAAATAAAGGCCACAGAAACAAAGCTTCCCCCAAACAACTCCTGAATGCGACTTCCTTTGTAAACTACTGCCAAAAAAACAAAAAAAAAGTGCAAGATGTTTCAGGCATGGTGAAACGCAGACAAAAATGACAAACTGCTGAAAAGTCCCGGGGAAAAAAAATGCAACCAGTCACAATGTTAGCTATACAAAATTTGTATCATTGTAACAGCCATGATTAGTGAAATTTCTGCAATGCAACATTGCTCAATGTATTTCATCTCAGTAGGTTTTACCATCCAAATACTGAGACAATCAAGGTGCATCTACAGAGTGACCTATGGCACCTACCTAGGGCAACCCAAACACACTACTGTCTTCAGACAACAGCATCTGCTGATGAGCTCAGCAATAACTTTGCAGCACATAAAATTAATCTTAAAAAGAAAATTAAAACAAAAAAAAAGTCTTGGAATAAAGGGTAGACTGTATGCAGAAGTACTCTCGGCTCCAGCACTTGAGGGATACTCAGAACCAACTCATAGCAACTGACTTCGTAATACAGAGGCAAGTATTAAATCTGTCACTATTTTCTCTAATGGGGATGAGGGAGGTTAAGTTTCTTTTCTGAATTTAACTATTTTTCCCCCTTTTATTAGGCTAAAATATTTAGAGACAGAAATCATATTCTCCACTTTGTGCTTTTACAGCTTCTAATGCGCTAGAATCCTGGTCCACTGTCTCAAGGCAGGCTGGAGCTTCCATAATACAAAGCCAACTGTGAAGCATAATAGACATGCAAACAAAATAGCAGTAAAACTAAATCTTTCCTGTCTTCTTAAAAAAAAGGCTCCTGATTTTCTTTTATCATCTAGTTTCAGGTAGAAGACAGACTTAAATCCATATAGCATAGGGAAAAGCAAGCAAAGTTGATTTAAAACTTTGTTTGCTCTACTGCACCAACACTAACATAAAAAATGTCAAAAGGTACTTTTCTATGACACTCTGCCCAATTCCTTCAGCCTTCCCACATTAGTAATTGTCCTGGGTTCAGGACAGTAATGCTGAAAAATACCAAAACAAATCTATGCCACATAATGGCTAGAAGTACTTTTTCCTTAGAAGGTAAACAACAAAAAAATTAGACTGTGCCACTGGTCAGTATTTTGGTAATTTTCCCCAGAAACAATTCTGTTGAACAAAGATCTAATTTAAAGCAGTGGCATTCAAGACTGACCAGTGTAGAAAACTAAAATACAGAAGCCTGAAATATATTAGGCCTAACACATCACCACTGCATAACATATATAGCTAAAAGAAGACTATGCTCATCATTGTCTGATTAGCCCACACTGATACTTATAATGAACCAGGTGAAGGAAGCACATAGCTTTCACAAGCCTAACAGAACACATCAGTTCTTGAGGAATAACCATACGTAAGGGAATTATATTTTCTAGGAGGGCACAAAGCATTTAGAGGCCTGACAGTGAAGCAGGAATAGGAAAATGAACACTGGAACTACTGGGGAGAAGCAGAAGGGCTAATAACTGGACCCAAAACGAGTGTTTTGAAACGCCAAGTTTCTTTTATAGAATCATAGAATGGCCTGGGTTGGGAGAGACTTTAAAGATCACCTAGTTCCAAATCCCCTGCCATGGGCAGAGACACCCTCCACTAGACCAGGTTGCTCAACACAAGCTTTTGCTGCTGGAAGACAAACAGCACCTCGGTGGATTAGAACTCCAGGGCATCTAGCATGCTGCGTGTTCCCACCAAAATCCACCTAACAGCAGCTTGTTCACTTTGAACCAAATGCTCAGATCAAGTACGCTGGGGGAGAAGTTCTTTGCACAAAATCTGCACTGGAGGCTTAGTCTCTCTGAGGCCTGCCAGGATACTAATGACTACATATGGTCACTTCCCCACCCTGCCTTCCCCTCCGAAGAGTTTCACTTCAATATAAGCCACCAAGAAGAGTGCCACTTAATATTCTGATATAAGACTACAAGAGATGCTTTCATGAATGGAACACAACTAGTTTATAACAATGACACAATTTAGCATCACTTTCTTCTAATTTTAACAGTTTAACATTTTTTCCTCCCGTTTCCTTCTTTTCTATTAACAGCACTTGCACAGGCTCCCAGAAGGGCTCCACTGCTAGCAAAGCGCACACCTCGAAGACGATGAGTGTCGGGCTCCGCTCACCCTGTCAGCATGGCTCTCAGCCTTTGCACGGCTTGCTCATCAGTGGAGGGGGTCACAACGCAGAAGCACATCGCTTCCAGCAAAGTACCCTGGGGCTCTACCACTGAGCTGCAATTAAGGTGCAAAGTAGAGTGAAACCTCCTACTTCCTTCTACAGTCTGAAGTGCCCGTTCCTGACGCAGCAACGAGTGCTTCACCAGCAAAGCAGTGACAAGGTCGGGCCAGTGGCCTGACACACCAGACCCAGGTTCACTATTTACACTGGTGATTTTTACAATCTCCCTTCCTCCTGCTGACACGCTTTTCTCACCTCGGATCTGGAATAGCACGAAAGGCATTTCAACATGGCGAAGGTGACCATCCTACCCTACAGTACCATATAAAATGCCGTAAAAGACCGGCCGTAGGCCCCGAGTCTCTCCTCGGAGCATCACGGGCAGCGGCAAACCCAAAGCCACACTGCCAGAGGCATGTCACCGGACGGGTGCAGGGGAACCCGGGCGGTGGCGACACAAGCGGCCGCACTCCAAAGCCACGCCCTCCCCGCTCGCCCGCAGCCGCCCTGCTCTCCCCAGGCCGGGCGGCAGCACCGGGCCGGGGGTGAGGAAGCTGGCCGCCCCCACCCTACCGGGGTCCCGCGGGGCGCTTCGGCCCTGTCCA
>JAOEHX010015268.1:27392-43065 GCA_025448015.1 Bolborhynchus lineola
AACTATTCTATGATTCTGTGATTCTATGATTGTAGCCTCTGAGGCTTATGCACCTTGAAAAGTGATTATATACTGCTCCAAATCAAGCCTAGACCCCAAAAGGTACAAGAATTACATTGTTTTGTAACCAGTATTATCATAGAATCCCAGCCTGGTTTGTGTTGGAAGCGACATTAAAGCTTATCCAGTTCCAACCCCCTGCCATGGGCAGTGACACCTTCCTACAGCAGCTTGTACTAAGCTCCATCCAGCCTGGCCTTGAACACTGCCAGGGATGGGGCAGCCACAGTTTCTCTGGGCACCCTGTGCCAGGGACAGGGGACAGAGGGAAGAACCATAGCATCACTTCAACAGATGTAACTCAAATGAACACAATATAGGCTGTGAATAAAACCAAGAGTAGAAAGATAGTGACTGGGATGTGCACAGTCGACATCTGCTCACTATGGAAATCAGTGAAGAACCTCTTGTTGGTTTTAAAGAAAGCATAAAGATGGTATAAAGAAGGAAAAGCAAGTGTCCTCTGTGGGTCTGGAACATGTGTGATTGAACCTAGCCAAGAGCATGTCAGAGGCTCACCAGCCAAGTTCTGCCTAAGATATGTAAGCCAGTATCTGGCCTGTGGCCCAGCCTTGGGTACCATACCTGTCCCAATTAGACATCTGGCTCTGGTTGGCTTCCATCAGTAAAATATCATCAATCTCATCCTCAATCCGGAATGGATGCTGAGACACTGGTTCATCCTCAGGGCAGGAATACTGACTCATGTAAGGATGTTGCAGACCCATCTCAGCTGTTAATCGATCCATAGGGTTAAATGTCAGTATTTTCTCCAGAAAATCAATAGCTGTGAAGCAAAGAGAAACAAGCTCACTAATTCCTGAAAAGCAATACCAGATTCCTTTTCAGGATAAGCATTTTGAATCTCCCATAACAAATCTCTTTGAAGTAAGTAAGGAATTAAAGGTTACATGCTGTGTATATCTAAAACAGGCACTTCTGTCCTTGCAGCATGCATCTTATCTGCCCAGGAACAGTCTTCTTGGAGTGGAGCAATCCCACAGCCTGCAGGTGTCATTTTATCTTGCAAGGCAGAAGAAATGACTGAGAACATCACACCTCCACAGCACAACATGTACATGCTATACCCTGTCCTGTGATCCTGGGCCAGAGCACTGAGCTTAAGGTCGAAAGACCTTTGCATGGTGTCAGGTTTAATTCTGTGCTCTCATATCCATTTGACAAGCACACTGTATTTCAGACAACCGATTTCACATCTTGTGCAGCTGAAGTGGGATTAGATTTAAAGTGCAATTTTAGAAAGTCTTTGGCATGACCAACACTGTGAAATTATTTCACCCTTTAATATTTAAGGAACTCCAAGTGCTTAAAATTACTTTAGAAAGACTGTGGAGCATGAACTCTTTTTACAGTGATGAAGGAGGAAGTTAAGTGAAATTGAAATTACTAGAATTACATCTAAATATAGAGGGTTTGTTGTGATTTCTTTGATGATACCTTTTACTGAGCTCATGTGGAAAGATCAAATCCTGTCATTAAAGAGGCTATTCAGTGATTCTTGGTGAATGGAAAAGAACCTTTAGATAATACAAATAGGAAAATGCCTTTCTTCAATTGCAACTGTGGATTGTACCTTCAGAAATATCCTCATTAAAGGTGTAAGTGTGAATGAGACAGTTTCTTCAAGGACAAAAATTGCCCAGCAGAAAGGCCGGGCCGTTCTTGTTGCCTCAGTGCTTAAACATTAACTAATATCCAATTGTCTCTCACAAGATTTTCTCATTGCTTGGGCTAATTAAGTAGGAAGGAATCAAAAGCTTCATAAGGTCACCGACTGTGGGCAGGAAGCATGGAGGAACGATATATTACGATGCATTACGGGTCAGAGAGGAAGGAAAATATCAATGAATTATATAAAGGGCACAAGTGACCTTTCTTCCCACAGTAACAACAGGGAATAAATCTATCCCTGCTTGCTAGAGGCTGACGCGGGTAACCCAGGCCGACAGCTATCACATTGCCAAGCCCTGGTACACGTCTTATAACTAGGAATTATGCCAATGAACATAAGCCAAGCAGGGTCTTGACGTCTTCCCAAAAGCAGGCCAGGTCCACTACCCTGGTTTAAGCCCTGGAAGGAGGTCAGAAGAGCGGTTGTTCCCTTATCCACACTGCTCAACTCTGGCTGTCACCCTGCAAGCTCTCACTGCCTGCAAAGCTGCTCCAGGTGAACATTCAGGCCTGGAAGCCTGTGGTTTGCAGCCTCCCCACAACAACACACCGCTGATTTCTACTTTTTTAAGCTTTAGCCAAAGGAGGAAAGGGGCTAAAGTGGTGCTCAAGCACTGCAGGCAGGCTGTGACAGCCTGACGTGGGTGATGTCCAAGCCTTGAAGCACTTGGATGCTTCTGCTTGTAGCAACCATCTTACTGAGTTCAGATATTTGTGAAGTACGTGAACTTATTTTCTTGTATTATACAATTGCATTCATGCAAAAAGAACAGCAAGAAAATTAACAGGGCTTGAAAATAACCTCTGTAGTGAAGCTTCACAGCTGAAAAAAAGGCACAGGAAGGTGTGCCTTTGAAAGTGTCTTGGAATTGTCTTGGAAGACTATTTCACCTTTATTTCTATAAGAGCTACCTGCAAGAAAGCTACTGCATCACCATTGCTGTCCTGCGGCCATATCTTCCCTCCTTGGATGGCAAGCAGGACCGTGGTGGAGACAGCAGTGGAGCCATGCACTGTAACTCCCCGGATATCTGAACACTGTTCATCAGTGTTAATGCACTTGGCCTTAGAGAATTCCTGTGACCTTCTGGGGAAACAGGTCTGGCGAAGGCAGCAGGCATTACAGTACCTTCACTGTCCACTTCAGGGAGCAGCTTACGCAGTGGCTTTCTCACTTCCCAGGTGCTGTTGATGAATGTGGGCATCACTTTGAGCAGTTCCTCTTTGTCCTCCTCATGGATAACTGGAATTGTCTCCAGAATAAGCTGCATCTGTTCCAGCTCGTGACCCCCTAAAAGGGCACAAAACAGGCATAGAGGTAAGATAGAAGTTAAACTGGGTGTGCATGTGTGTGGTATTACCTCCCTCAAATGAACCATGTCACTGCAATGCTGCATCTCTGAGTGCATCGCTGCACTGATGCTTTTCCAGCATCAGCCACTACTATAAACGCAAGGAAAACATCCTCACCAACATCTCATGAACCAAGTGCAGTAATATCCCCAGGTCACTTTCCTGCTCCTCTGTTCCCATCCTTCTTGTACATGAGAGCTCACCTTTGTTTCTCCCTCTACAGAGCAGCACATGAAGCAACTGCTCAGGTGTGTCCAAGGTAGAGCTTTAGGTGAGATGCCTCCATCTACACACACACAGGCCATGCAGCCCACAAAGCCCCCATACCTCCTCTCCTATTCACCCTGGCAGGACAGCAGGGTCACCTCATTTCAAGGGCTTAAGAGTTAACCTAGACAATTTGCCCCTTATCACCCTGAGGCTGTCAGGCAGAGAAGAAACTGTACCCAAACAAAATCACATAGGTGGGAGCTATTATCCATTGCTGGGCTCCATCCTGCGTGATAGGAGGAGATGAATATTCACTCTAACAGCCTCAAAACTGACAACTTCTCCACCTCTAGTCTGCTCTGGGGAGACCCCCCTGCACTCCTGGTCCAGCTCTGAATGGAAGTGCAATATTTGGGAGAGGAGAAGGCCCTGATTGTGGTACAATCCCCACAACTGCTACGAGCAATCATGTGTTTTTCATCCTTTTCCTTCAAGACATATTTAACCACAGCTACGAGTCAGTGAGAGGAAAAAGCAGCATTGTCAGTGGAGCAGAGCAAACCAGCTCATTAATGGAAGTTAATCCCATTCTTCGATGCACTATTGGATGTGACCGACAGCTCAGAGGCTGATTTCCATCCTTCTGTGTGTACAGAGAAGCAGCCTGGCAGAAATACCAAGTCACACTATTGATTTTGTGTCTGCCAGAGATGCCGGTTATAAATACTCTGTCATTAGAGGCACGACTATCCATTAAGACACCAAGCTGGCTGGCGTGGACAAACCAGTGTGGTTTTTTGAGCTACTGAGACCCTGCTGTCCCAAGTCATTGATTTCAGGTGGCTTCAATGGCGAGCAGCACCTGGATGATCCGCAGCAAGAGAAGTGAACCTCATTTATGGCACAGCACTTCTAACCAGACTGCAGGGAGGGTGGAGAGCACCAGGGGCTGGTGTGGACCACTGCTGGCTTCACACCCTCAGGAGACTCTTTGCTTTGAAGGTCCCTGGCACCTCTCAGGGGCTGCCCTTCCCAGTCCAGAGCTCCCTTTGGGCCTGTGGGCTTCCAGACTCACATCCATGGAGCTGACCCCAAACACACACAACCCAGGCCAAAGGTATGGCCAAATGTCAAGGTTGGAAAAGGGTCTCCATCCATCATGGCCTCGTCACTCCAACAAGTTTTGGTTCAGTGCAGTTGTGTGCACCCCAAACAGCAGAGCTCCAAAGCCAGGACATGGCAATGAACTTAGACAACACCAAAGCAACACTGACATATTCTGAGCAACCTACTTTAGTGGAAGGTGTCCCTGCCCATGGCAGGAGGTTGGAATTGGATGAACTTTAAAGTCCCTTCCAAACCAAACCAAACCAAACCAGCCTGGGATTCTATGACATTAGCAGAGCTGGTCACCATCTCCCCACACATCCACCCAGAACAAAGCCTCAGAAGAAGACATAGCAGTAGGAAAGGCAAAAAAGACACAGGGACACCCTCCCAAAAAAATCAGTCGTGGGAAATTAATTAGCTTTCCTATAGAATAACTAATTTTAGGTCATTTAGAGCATGGCTCTGGGAGAAATTAAAGACTACCAACCATCAAGAAACAAACACCTTGTTGGTCAGGCTAATTCACAAAATGTATTGAAAATCCCAAAGGCTTCATGGCTGTTCTCCTCTCAGTGCAGTTCCTGCCAGTGCTCACTGGAGGTACACGGCAGCCAGAAAGCACAGTGTTTAGTCACATAGGGAAGCTGCTAATGCAACGCTGGAAGCCTTGAATTATGGCTCTCAGGAATCCAATTCTTCACCATTATCCTCTTATTTATGTAATTCCTAGGGACCTTCTGGAGGCATTAATTCCTGAGAAGAAAAACACAAACTACAGGCAGAATAAATGTAATGTGCTGTCATTACCCAAGGAGAGAACAAGGAGCTCTGCATCACGCCTTGGAAAAGGGAACCCTTCCCTGGGCTTGCAGCCAAATCCTGGCTAAGTATTCAAGCCCTGTTAACGAATTATCTGGCAGCAAGCACTGATCCTATGGGAAATGACACCACATCACCTCCTATCTCATGGTCACGAGCCCCCTTTGCCCCACTGGCAAACCTCACAGACATCTGCAAGGACAGGCAGCACTTCTTTTTCTCTCCATTTTCCGCTGCCAATACTGGCGATGCTTTCAGGTGGACTTTGGCAGCAGAGGGTGGAAAAGTCACCAGAGTGAGCTGTAGCTGCTCAGCTGTGGATGCTGTTCCCTGATTTCCATGCAGCTCGCGGTGGGGGAGCTCTCCAAAGAGCCAGATTTTAGCTGCTGGAGACAGGCTACGCTCCGTGAGCTCTGCATCAGTCACATTTCTTGTGGTCTCTCGGGCCTCTGCCAAACCCAAAGCTGCTCCTGCCAGCGCACTACCCAGACAAGGAGCTGTGGAGAGGGCAAGGAGCTGGGGTCCTCTTTGCTGGGTGTGCATTAACATGTGTGGGAGAATGAAAGCAGTGAGTGAAAGTTAGTAACCAATCACCTGAAGTTAACTGTGCTGCTTAAGCATCCCAGACAGGCTGCCGAGTTAATTACATTGACTTATGCTAAGCAGTCGATTTAAGTTGTGCCACTGATGCATACTCAGAAAACAATTTATCCAGTGAAAGGCAATTACTGGAGGTTTGGAACTTTCTGGGAACTACATCGCCCTTCTTTCCCACGGGGTGTTGCTGGTGATCCCAAACTCTCCAGAAGTCTCATCCTGCAGTGATGGGGGCTGTAACTGGCCTTGGGCAAACTCATTCTCTCAAGCAAAGAGGAGAAAAGCAAAAGGAAAGATGAACCTGCGCTGTCCAATGAGTGTTCACCACTTTTAGTTGCTCTGAGTGGTTGGGGTTCCCCTCCTCTCTGGACATCAGCAGATGAAAGATGGTACATGGCATAGGACACCACTATGGGTACCCTACCTGCTGCTAGGCTCCCACCCCAGCTCTTCTTTACTTACTGGTGTAGGAGGAGGCCCGGAAAATGGGGCACAGGGTCAGGACCTTCCGATAACAAATCTACGGACTATTTTTAAAGCAACCCAAAAGGGATATATATTTTGAGCTCTAGTTTTGATCTCCTCCCATTAACTCAGTATCCTGACATCATCTGGGGGCTTATTAAGGGATTGCACAGGGCTGGAAAACAGAGAAGTAGAGATGCTCGCAGCATGTGTTTGTCTGAGCCCAACCTGAGACCTGCCAAATCCCATCTCCTGATCTCTGACCAGCTGTGGACTCTCAGGAACCAGCCTGCAAAGTAGGTTCACATATGGCTGCTCTGTAGTACCTCGCCTGGGCAGCCAGGACAGGATTGATGTGACCTGTACCCATGTGTAACACCAGCACAAGCACTTCAGCTGTCCTCCAGACACTTCTTATATGGGAAAAATAAGTATTTCTAAGGTCAGTTAAACTCATCTAATGCAGACAGCTAATAGAGGACAGATGAATCACATCCTGGAGCTGCCTTTGTCTTTGCCTTTGCCTTGACTATGAAAGGAGCTTTAAAGACCAGTGTGTAAGTTGTAGGTATCTGGTGTCAGCCAATGTAAATTCTACCCCAGGGTCTATGAACAGCAAAACCACAAAGTTGAGACAGGGGACAAGTATGGTTTGAAATGCTAGAATAAAGATGAGTGCTTGGCTGCTATGGTGGGGATGGCCAGAGAAGGACCTAGACAAGCCAGTCTTCTTTTGCTGCTTGACACAAGCAATGACTACAGGAGAACAGAAATTGATTTGAGTTCAAAAGGACTTCCCTGGGGCTCCAGCTACATCCAGTTTAGTATGAGGTAGTGCAGTGCTCTATTCTGGTGCAACTCCTGCAGGACCAGGACCATCTGCACTGGGGTCTGCTTCTGCTGCTCTGGTTTATCTGGAGACAGTTTGGATCCAGTGCTCCAGACTGACAGAGCTGAGGTGCCTGATGATACCTGCAAAGGCATTGTACAGTTTGCTCCCACTCAAAAAGCTCAGAGACTCTTCCATGTTGTAAACCATGGCTTGGCAAGGGGAGGTCCCTGGCAGAGCTGTCTCTGGAGCTCACCTATGAGCAGCATCTCCCAGCACCTGCACAGACAAGTGGCACATGGAGACATCCCCTCTGCTGGAATACATCCGAGGAGGCACCAGGAGCAGCCAGGTCTGATTGAGTAATTATCATAACTGAAGTCCCTGGACTTGAAAATTCTGGGAAGGGGGGACCAAGGACACGAGAAAGTAAGGAAAATGAAGCAGTTTTAATGACATCTTCCAAATGATGCCAACTGCTTTGTTTTCAGCTTTCACAAAAGAAATATGGAAGCTGGAGTATGGAGGGAGCAATGGTGCAGCTGCAGTCAAGCACCAGCTGTGGAGCTCTGCAGTGCACTGAAATATTTGTGGAGAAAATGTCCTTCTCCATTATTAATGGGCCTAATTATTTATTTACACAACTCTGTGAGCAGCTGCTCACAGAATGCATTAGACCTTGTCATTCACAGCACTAACAGACGATGGAGAGACAGGCGAGGAGGAGCGCTGCTGCAGACCTCAGGCATGGGTGCAGCATGGTCAGCAAGCAGAGGCTGGCTGCTTAATCCCCAAATATGTCTCCACGTCCAGCCTGGGCAGCACAGCTTTGCTCCTGACAGCAGCACTTGCATTAAGTCAAGATTTGCTTCTCAGGAACTTCAGAGCTGAGCTTGAAATGCTGCATTGATAATTATGCTCTCCTTGCCAGAGCTGCCTTTGTCTTCTTTTCTTTACACTGCACCTTTACAACTCCAACACCTGCTTATAGGGAAATCCTGAAAATGGCTGCAAATGGTTAGTGACATTAAAATGCCTTCCCTCAAGGAAAAGAGATACCTTGAGGACACCAATCACAATTCAAATCCACAGCTTAGAGTACAAACCTCTCGGGACAGGCTCACATTGTCTCCCGTCCTATACTCTACCCTATGTTACTTTTTAGCATCTTCTGTCCCAACGAGTGCTCCTATTTTCTGCTGAAAACCTAGAAACAGAAGGAAGTCTGATTGTCTCATCAAAATTGCTCATTGTTTGGGTTTTGCTTTTGGCAGCAGTTACCATCTCTGCCCGACAAGGCTCAGCACAGCAGCACTGTCAACCCCAGCCAGCCTCAGGCATCCCACCAGCTGGTGACTTTCCTCTGAGGCCATCATACCAATACCAACAGGTGTCCTTGCCAGGTAAACAGGAAAACTGAGTGAAAATCAGCTCTTCTCCATCCCCAGGGGTGTGCCTGTATCAGGGAAGTCTGTACCAATCAATAGACCCCCTAACAGAGGCTGTAGAAGTGATGTTTTTTCTGTAGACAATTCCATGTTAACAACTGCAGGATCCCTCCCTGTAGCAATGCTGCAAGTACTGCCTTAGCTGGAAGGAGGAGGGAATTACCTCTTCCATGCTAGGAAGGCTTAGAACTGGGTAGCAGGGAGAGAGGGATAAACCAAAAATGAATTAAAAGGGAGGCAGAAACCTACCAGCGAAGAGCATCCTTCCCGTCAGCATCTCCGCAAGGATGCAGCCAGCTGCCCACATGTCGATGGCTTTGGTGTAGTTGTTTGGAGAGAGAAGGAGCCGGGGGGAGCGGTACCATTTTGTCACTAAGCCTTCAGAAAGGTAACCCTGGAATAGCAGAGACAGAGATGTCAGGAGCCTTGCAGCAACCGTGCTGACACCATGGCCACATCATCAGATCCTGCAGAGAAACCTGCCCACCGCACTTGTGCTGTCCATAAGGCAGGCTGCGGTTGTGTATCTTGCAGGAAGCAAGACGTGAGATGTACACCACAGGAAACAAGAGATGCTTCAGTCCTCCAGGAGACAAAACACTTGCAGCTCCCCTAAAACTTCTTTTCTGTTTGTCACCATGGGATTGAAACAACTTCTGCAAAGAACAGATGGCTTGAATAGCACAGATATGCAGATCATACCTGCAAAAGTTATTTCAGGTCACTGATAAGAGGACTTAGACGTATTATATAAATCCCAATTTCATCATCTGAGGCATTTTGGAAGTTAAGCATGTTATTTCAGTACTTTGCTGGGTCGCAGCTGTAACCCAGCAGCATGTGAAGGAAGCCCTTCCCACCTCAATACCAGAAGCACAGTGCTTAGACTTCCGAATGTTACCACTGTGCAGACTTTTGCTGATTCCACTCCTAGTTAATCCCACATCTACAGTTCTTCCATAGCTACCTAAACCACTGGTAACAGCAAGCTATGTATCATTGAGTTCCCATGCATCCAACTCCAAGCACTGATGTTTAAAATTAGTTTTATAGGGGTAGGAGATCCCAGGAGAGCCCACGCAAGAGGAGGCACCCATGGGTCAGTACAGCAAGCACCTGGGGACACACAGGACCAGAGCATAGGTGGCCAAAAGGACTTCCAAGTGGGCAGCACCCAGAGGATGTGCTCAGCAGGATCTGGTCTGTCACAGAAGCCAGGCTTCCTTGGGATGCTGCCACAGCGAACCCCAGTTGGGTTTGGGGCACATGCTGTGAACTGCAGATGAGCCTGTTCAGCATCTCAAAAGGGTGAGATGTGGGACTTTGTCATGAGGAGGAAAACGAGGGAATGGGCAGAGAAACAGATTTAGGGAGGAACAGCACTACTGTGTGGAAGGAAAGCCTTCTGGATGAACAGATGTCTTAAAGCATCGCCGAGTGGGTAACAGCCCCACAAGTGCTCTTAGCCAAGACTCTTGAAAGTAAGACACCATGGGATAAGTGGGAAAGCTCTTTTGAGGATTAGCAAGCTGATGCAGAGAGAGGAAACCCTGCCATTTCTGCACCAAGCCTGAGTGTTGCCTAATACATCACCTCCCTCCCTCCCTGCCCAGCTCCTGGAGACCCAGCATCGCAGACGGGTGGTGTGGGCAGGTCCTCTCCTCTGTCCTACTTTGCTTACAGTAGGATGTGTTGCTGGGATCCCTGACCTGCTTTTAAGGGAGATGCCCTCAGCAGCACCCCATGGGACAAAGACTGAATGCTGTCACCTCTTGGACCTCAGCCTTCCTGTTCCTGAGCTCACCCAGGAGATTCAAGACAAGTGCCAAGTGCTCAGCAGCTCCTGCTGGAATCAAGGGGATGTGTTCAACCCTGTAAATAACACTGGCACTGTGAGGGATGTCCCATCGCTCCCAGCTTCGCCCACCAGCCAAGCTCCGGATGCATGCCGCGGATGGGCATGAATAGTTATTTCATCAGGGTAACGAAAGAAGTGCCATTAAATATAATGCATTAAAAGAACGAAATAGATTGAAATGCACTTGTAGAAGTAGAAAAGATGAACTAAAATTAAATTATAAATTTAAATTGCATTTAAATGCCGTGAAGCACTTGGAGAGTATCTAAATGCAATGACAGCATGAATACAGTGCACATAAAAACTCTGTTAAAAACTCCATCCTAGCTGATTTAATTCACAGACTGTTTTCAGTTGCAATACAACTGTGGACGCAGTTATGCCACGTAAGATCTCCTAACATGTTACAGGATACATCTCTCAACCTAAACACGAGAGCAGTGCACCATCGCAAACACTACGAGGTTCATAACGATCCTCTTCCCCCAGTGTAGGGTTTTTTTTTCCCCATTTCCAAATGCACAGGTCATCAAGTTTTTAATCATAAAGGGTTTGCTTTTAAAAGAACATTTTAATTTTGGTCTTCTTGAGATAAATTGTAATGGAGACTGATGAGCTGAGAAGTTTCATTTAATGCCATTACATTTTTGTTAATGCTGCTGCTGAATCAGATCCTGCACAAAAGCCCCCAGGCATTAACTGATCAGACCACCGCTCTTCAGCTACTGCAATTATTCCCAACGATGCTCGTATTTATTGAAAAATCCTAAGAAAATGAATTTTGGGGATAATGATCCCAGGCAATCCATAGCAGAAGCAAATTCTTCCCTTTCGCAGCAAAGGAATGCCACTCCCTGTACAGATTTAACACTTGGTTCATACATTTCTCTTCTCTGACAGGATGGATTTGAGTTCTTGGGGGCATGTACACAATGCAAAATGCATGAGGAATATACTGCAAATATCTATATGTTAGAATAAGGCAAACCTTTTTTCCCCCAGGCATCTCTTGTGTACTGCAGAAAATTCCCTGCAAAAAAACTCACCCAATATTGTGTACACATCCACCCCTCCTCTGCAGTGTGAGGTTCCTGGTGGTAATTAATTAGCAGCACTTCTCATTGTGTTCTCTCTTCTGTCACTCATCACTATGTATTTGACTGCAGTCCCCTGTTTTCCTCTACTGAATAACCCAAACACTGGGTCACTCACCACCAAGACAAGGAAGGACCCACGGAGAGGCACAACTACATGAATTAGACTGATGCACCAATCCCTCCTTCCTTCTCATGACATTCTGCTGCTGGGCTCTGGGTTATCCCTCCTCTTTCTCAGGAGGAAAATAGTGGGAAGGGATGATGGGAGGTTTGAAGATCAAGACTTTACTGACCTGCCTTGAGGTCTTCCAGTGGGAGCGGCTGGGGTTGCTCCCACAGCATTCCAGTCCTGGGCGGCTTGTACAGCCCCGATGCCTATGTCTGCTCTGCCTCTATGGTGGCTAAAAACATGCACTATGTGTTTACTTTTATAAAATACACAGAATAAGTTGCTGTCCTGGAGGAAGTAACTACAGCCCTGTGGACTATCAAGTCCTCAGGAGAAATACCACCACAGCTCTGGCAGCCGAGATCACGCAGTCACTGGCACAGCCACAGGATGCTTGGGTAAGGATCCAGCTAAACCTGGATTAGGTATGGGCTTAGCTCTTACCCATGGTGCCAAGACTTATACGAGGACAGAAGGCTTGCCAGGATGGAGGGCCCAAGCACTTCCAGTCATCACCTATACAGAGCATGGGCTTTAGCACAAGAATTTCACCATTTATGTGTATCCAACCAGACAGACAGACCAAGAGCAGAAGCATATTAATTAGTTCTAATTAAGATGGAACATACATCTTCATGACAATACTCTGGATTCAGCACAGCCCTTTCTGAACTGAAGAACTCCCGGAATCCCTTTAAACCCCAATATAACGGCGTTAACTTGAAAACAGAAGCAGCTTCAAGGCAAAGGTTCGCTCTTGAGCCCTCCCACACTATTTTGGTGGGGTTTTTTTTTCAATTTTCAAGTATCATTTTCCTGCTTCTCCTCTGCTCCTATAGCATGTGCAGGCATGCTCAGCAATCTATAAAGGTGATGAATTCACTACAGGTAGGATAAACATCGAGTTGCATTCAACAGCACCAACAAGAAACAGAAAAGCAAAATAAAAAAGAATGTTTCTTTCTAATCTTTACACAACACAGATTTTGTGTGTCACTTGTAACACCAGAAGGAAAAACTATTTCAGGTGAGTACTGCTGCATCCCAGCATCGCACTGGTCATGGTACACTGGACCACCTGCATCCCGAGAGCACCATTGGAAGCTGGCAAGGCACGGCAGCACATAGGGAGCACAGCAAGATTCCCCAGTGCTCTGAAACAACCATCATCCAAAGCCATAGCTCCTCCTTGGAGCTGGAGGCCTCCTTGAGGTGTACACCAAAATCCAGGATCCTACCTCCTGCCGACCAGGCAGCCCCCAACGCTGTGGCCCAAAGCTTCTCCTAAGAGGATTCACAACAAAATCCATCTTCCTGCCCTCAGAAAGCTGCAGAAGTGCAGACCAGGCACCCACGAACTGTAAATCCATCAGGATTCAGGCACAGCCTGTGTATTCACACCTCCATCCACAGCAGCAGGCACGATTTCTTTAGCTGCACCAGGAGCTCGGTCAATTCCTGCTGCAGATGGCTGCAGTGCTAAGGTATGGGCACTCAAAATAGCAACAACCCCAAGCTTTTGGAATGATCCTGGTGCAGCAGCAGGCTGCTGCCTCTGCACAGCATGGTTCTTACCTTTTAAAAGGCAGGTAGGGCAGATCTAGGAGGAGCTGACAAAGAAGCTGGATTTGCAGGAACATTGTTCCGTAATAAAATAATAAAACTGGCATTGTAGACGATTCCAGCAATGTGACGTGTGTTATCATGGTTTTGGGATGACAGAGCACATTTATTTCAGGACTACACACTGTTTTGTGCTTCATCAGAGGATAGAGGAGAACAACCGAGCTGGGGTTACAGCGGAGAGGCTCTGTGCTGCCTGCACGAGGCCATAGACAGCTGCCCAAGGGCTGGACATGGAGGGTGGTCCTCTCCAGGGCGAGGAATGGACCAATTTCCACATCCTCCTCTCTTCTGAAGACCTCCTTGTGATGTCCCACCTGGGAATTCCATTGTTTTACTGGATGAACTGGAAACTATTAAGTTTGCAATGACCAGCAAGTACAAAACAAAGGGAGGACTTCAAAGGTTTGAAGATGTTCTGGAAACTATTTATGATGAGATCGCCCCCTAAAAGTGCTGCTACACCCTCCTTAGCATGGAGCTTCTGCCAATTAATTCTGTAATTAATGTTGCCATTAAAGGCAAAGGGAGAGGCAGCCCCATGCAGATGGCCCCAAGTGCTTTGAGGAACCAGGCAGAGCCTCCATATCCCCACAAGAAGTAAGATGACTATTTTGTACAACAGGAGTGTCCCACTTCACTGTCCTGTCACTTGAGTAAAGAGATTAAGCAAGCCTTTGTATCCCCATATAATAGCAGGCGTTTCTGCTGTCTTCTCCAGCCATCTCTGACCAGCACTGGGCACCATGCCACATGGGATGTCTGCCCTCCAAAGCTATTCTGAAGTCTAGACATTCGTTGATATTTAGCCCAATTCTTAATTCTTGACTTTGCTACCTCCCTGCTTTCCCATCCCTCCTCCCTACCGTGAGCTGAGGATGCTCAAGGGAGGACAGCACCTCACATTTACACCCCTTTCCCTCCCATATTTGGTGCAGATCACATGTGGGTATTTATTAGGTGTAAGAGCAGGGGTGGCTGGATGGATGGATGGGCAGTTAAGCACACCCAGGCAGTCTCTGAAGACATGCAAGACAGAGGGGGCACTGCAGAGCGCTCCCATGGCAAAGGTGAGATGCTTCATTCAGCAAGGAGGTGGTTAATGACAACAGAAACGCACAGCGTTGCCTATTTTGCACACATGAATAAGGACCCTGTGGAGGCTGAATCTGCCCCTT
The DNA here is from genome assembly GCA_025448015.1 of Bolborhynchus lineola. NCBI lineage: Eukaryota > Metazoa > Chordata > Aves > Psittaciformes > Psittacidae > Bolborhynchus > Bolborhynchus lineola. The sequence goes on from JAOEHX010015268.1 coordinate 41,901, forward strand.
ACCTTCATCTCCCAACACTCCTCTGCTCACCATTTGGGCACCAAGTCACATGGCAAAGCATTCAGACCACTGAGGAGAAAGGGATTAACATGGAGATGTTCTACAGTGATAAACAGCAAGGTTAGTAACTCCCAGGTAAGAAGAAGGAAGAGAAAGGAGCCTGCACGGCTGGATGGCGACAGCATCAGATAAGAGACCGGACGGCAGAGAAACAGGAACATACAGGATCACCTCCTGCTAGACCTGATATTCTGTGCCCTAAAGAGATGCTTGCAAGTACATGAGCACCCAGGTTGCTTAGAAACGTGTTTATGTGATACAGGGCTAAAATTTAAGCCGACAGGTCTAAGCAGCCTGTGAAGGTGCAGACCCAGATCTGGATGTGACCTTGGCAGCCTGAAATTCATCTTGCCTGTTATGGGAAAGTTTGAAAACAACAGATGTACATGTGCTGCTCTTAACGCTTGAAAAAAGGGATTTGAGCAGCAAACACCAGCCAAATGGTGGGAGAAACACAGGTAAAGCTGCTCTGCTTTAAAGCTGGTGTGGGCCAGCACCCTGCAGTGGTCCAGGGCATCTCCCAGAGCTGAAGAGCTCCCCCTTTCCTGCCAAGTCATCCTCAGTAAACGGCTGCCTGCTGCAAGCCATGTAAACAAGGCACATTGCCAAGTAAGGGCTATTATTTAAGTGGTATATGTATTTCTAAACTGTGTTCAAAACTCTGCTTGTTTTGGGATTTGAGAAGCATCAGGGCAGACAAGCTGTGACCTTTTAGACAAATAACAATACACAGCCTGTGATTTTTTGTTTTTAGCAGAAGCCAGACACCAGTACAAGCACATTCCAGATACAAAACATCCTAAGGGGAAAAAAATACAAGTGCTTAAGACAACCCTTCCTCGCCACAAAGGCTTGAAAGAAGACATTATGCTAGAGTTATGCACTGCCTTCAGAGGTTTGGATCTGATGGCTCTTTACAGTAATTAATTACCCAGGGAGAAGGATTTCACATGCTTTTGGCCAGCTCTGCATTAGCACTTGCTGTGCTACCAAATTAGCACTTGCATTAGCACCAAAAACCGGGCTCTGAGGATCCCTCTTACGCTCAATCATGGTTGGCAGCGGTGTGGAGGCTCAGCAGCTTCAGACAGGACCAGTGATGCTT
>JAOEHX010015270.1:0-16885 GCA_025448015.1 Bolborhynchus lineola
CTTTTTTGATTAAATATTTGGGGTTTTTTCCAAGATTACTTTGGTAAGTTGTTTTGGTTTTTTTTTTTTTTTTTTTTTTTTAAAGTTTCACATTGTTTGACAGGTTTTTAAGAAGCTGTAGAACATAAATGCGTGTGTGTGTTTCTTGTCTTTGGCAACTCAGCCAATTTAAAAAGAACTTCGCACTTCTGACTAATAAACCAAGCTACAGTTTTGGTCTCGTAAATACATGTGTACATAACTTTATTTGTCTAAGTTGTTCTGCTGAAATCCAATGAGAATGTTCCTCTGAGCAAAATTTTATGTAAACAAGGTTGTTTGCAGGACTGGAGTCGGTTCTATTAAAATTAGATGGAGAAAATGATGATATTGAGTTTGTTACCATGATATACTGGGTGCAGAGGCATTTGGTCTCCTATGGATGTCTGTTAGCTTAACCTTGTGGGTTAAGAACAACTTCCCAGTGTTGTTGCTTTTACTGGTCAGTGTTCATAGATCATGATTCAGTCCTTATTTTTAGATACCTAATTGCAGCCAACTGCTGCATAGAACACAGATAAGGTAGCTACTTCTAATATGAAAATCATGGTAACATATTGGGTTCTTTGTTAAAAAAATTCTCCCTTTTTTTTCCCCAGAATTGGAAGTAACTGGTAGATTATTTTCTTTTTGTGCATAGTTCTTGTTCTCGCTTTAAGATGTTATGGGAAGAATACACTCAAAGAAGCAAAACAATGACTATGACAGGATGAGTATTCATGCTTCTCCACATGACAGGGATAGTTAATAATTTATTAAAATACGTAAGAATCTGGTTTGTTTATGTAAGACTTAGCTCATTTTTAGAGGAAAGGTTCAGGCATTTCTGACTGTGGGAATAAGCTTGAAAGGTCTGGATGATAAGTGTAATCCCAGATTAGCATCCTTTAAAATAAAGAGAAGGGTCATCAAATCCCACTTTTCCTATGTACTGAAATTGTCCCCCTTTCCTCTGATTCCACAGAATCAGTCTGTGCACAGAAACAGGTGTAAAACTGACTTTCTCTACATTGTGTAACCTTGGCCTCCCACTCTGTCAGCTGGGGTTTTTTGTGTTTAAAGTTAGTATTTAGCTTGTACTGCTGAATAGTTTCCACTCATGCAAAACTAGAACAAACCCATGCATGCTGCTGTGCATAAACAAAAACTCCCCAAACTGAAAAGTCAAGGTGAATTTCAGTTTTAGCTTCATTTGTTGTGTGATGTTGCCTGAAATAAATGCTTTTAGTTGTTTAGTTGTGCATTTTATTTGTTCTTGTATTGTGTTTTTGTTCTGCTCTTCTTTGTACACATTTTTTTCTTGTATCTCATTGGGGATTACACAGTACTGTATTGTACATTATTTATGAAATTGCCTAGATAGTGTGAACTTTATATAGATGCTTTATATTCTTAAGATGCCATGTGAATGTTACGATTTCTTTATTTTTGTAAGTATATGTCCATATTCTTCCACAAAAGTTAGTGGAAAGAGGGCCAGAACATTGGCCGTGGGTAGCTACAGTCAGTTATCTCAGTAACAATAATTTTTAGGAGGTAAATTTTGATTTAAGGATGTTGTTTTATTTCAAACTACTGATGTAAAAGATGCTTTTTATGTATTTAGCTGTCTTAATATTGTATTAGGTGGAATATTATATTGAGTGGAAAAAAATGGTTCTGATAGGACTGACTATTCTAACAGTAACTGGAAAATGTATTGCGTAATTTGTTGGTAACGTTGGTTCTGATCTACATTTCTTTCTTACACATCTATGAATGCCTTTCTATTATCAAAAAGTTCTATTATCACAGATCCGTTTTAGAAATGCAACCATGCAGAGCCGTTCCTCTTTCAGTTTTAAGCTTACATTTTTTACCTACTGGATTACAGCTTTAGACTCATCAGAAAGTCCTGTTTTCATCCCCGTAACGTGTAGTATGCTGACTTTTATATATATATATTTTCATATAGTTCTGCCTTAAACCAACATGTAGTGTTGATTCATGTGCCCTTCAGAAAGTTTTTACATGGCTTATTTACAGTTTTGTAAAAATAATGTATTTTTCAAAATATCTTTCATGCAAATCAATATTTTGTGGGGAAAGCATTGCTTTTCTCTGAAGTCCTTGTTAGTTTAGTGACATAACAGATACTAAATTACTTTTGCTCAGAATCAGGGTCAGGCTGAGGGATCTATTGTTACTTGAGTCATTCTTTCTGAAACATTGGTATAATATTAGATTTCAGCCAGCGCTCTGAACTTGCCCTGAATCGACACTTAATGGTCCAGATACATGCTGAGATCATTCCCTTGCATCTCGTGGTATCAGGTTACCTGGATTTGTCAATTTGGCAAATGATCTGAAGTTAGTAGTATATATTGCATCATATTTATCACAAAGAGCTACAGCTCTGATTTTGAAGTTGCGATCTTAAAAATATGCCAGTATGAGATTTTAAGTGTGCCCCCAAACCTGTGTTGAAGCCTGCTTTCTGTACCACGAGAACTGATAAGACTTGGGCCCAGAGCTCAGTGTGATGCTCTGAAGGTTGCCCAGGTCTGGGGAAGGACACACTTTATGTACCCAGGCAGAGTTTTATCCCAGGATTTCAGTATGAAGGCTGGGTTGTCAGGAGTGCTGCATTGTAATGCATGCACAGCCATGTTCTCCAATGACCTTATTATAATTTTCCCATCATGCTGAAACCCAGGACCAACAGCAGCTTATGGCCAAGGTCAACAGCAGGATGCCTATGCATGGACTTGGAATGCTAACTAATAGTAATGGATTAAAAATATGATATATTAGTGTGATATTTTGAGATACCATCCCACTAGTACCTTATTATCAAGAGGGGATTTTGTCGTATATTTTAAGGATAACAATGTGATTTCTGTAAAGAAATTCTTGGGAGTAGGATTGTGAATAGTATGAGGGAGGATAGGAAATTACTCTCTGAAATGTCAGCATATAGGTGGTGGAATCTGGTGTTTGGTTTTGTGCAGCTGTTTCTGGTTTTGTTGGGGTTTTTGTGTTTGTTTGTTTCCCTCCTGAGTTATTGGGGAACTCAAATGTTCAGCGCTGAATGCAAGATGAGAGGTAAGATTGGGAATAGGCCAAGGCAGACCTTGAAAGTGAAGTCAAAGACCCTGTTTATTGCAGGGAACTGTGGAAGGTATTTAATGTCAGGAGACATGATGTGGAGAGATGGATTAGTAAAATGACCTTTACAGAAGCGTGATGAATGACAAAAAAAAATGCATTTATCAACCTCAAGGAACATAATGTTTGAAGTAGCCAAAACATGATTTTGATGTAAGTTTAGATGAATTTAAGCAGTGTGACTTGGTAGGAGGGGCTGTCTCTTAATGTAGTTGTAACGAATAAATCTGTGAGATTTTGCTGTACTTGGGAGGGGAGCTTTGGGAAGGGTCTCATCTGGTGTCATGGCATGAATTACAGTCACCACAAAAGTAAGTGGTTGCAAACAGCACAGTTTTAAACCCTTTTGTGTTTTTTGAATTTGCTTTATGGTATTTATTGATGGGCAATATTCATTGCATGGAACAAACAGCTTTTCTTGGGGGGGTTGGGCTGTTTGCTGTGTTCCTATGGTATCATTTAATAATTTTTACTTCAGACAACCATTGCTTTCTCCTGGTATATTTTTGATTTTCTAAAGATAAAAATGATGGTTTGCTTTTTAGTTGCATGTTATTCTTTTCCAGTTACTTGTTTAGACCTTGATTGTTGTACTGATTTTATTTACCTAAAATTTTCTTAAAAATAAATTAGAAATTCTTCCTTGTATCCAAATCAACAAGTTGTTGGTCACTTCTTGCTGTTTAATGTTCCCTCAGCTGACTTGGCTCATAGCTGTAATGTGCTGGAGGTTGCTGCACTATATTCTTTCCTAGCTTGTTTATTTAAACTAGATGCAAACAAAACTGAACTTTGTAATGGTTGTGACTTGGGTGAAGAATACTACAACTGTACAAGTCTTTAAACTCTTCTCTAAACCTGAATATGGGGGGGGGGGGGGAAACCGCAACAAAGCATTTGGGACTCAGTCGGCCAGACCTAGTTGTGTCGGTGAGCACTTCTGCACATTGTCTGTTAGGTGCTTACTGAATAGGTGCTTATTAATTGACACAAAGCCAGTCATCTGAACCTGTGCTAGCCTAGGAGACATTGGTGATGCTTTTACTGAAAACTTTCAATGCAATACAGGCTATCACTGTTCCTCTAATACTTACTTTTTTTTTTGTTTGTTTTTTTGTGTGTGTGTGGTTTTTTTTGTTGTTTTGTTTTGTTGTTTTTTTTTTTTTTTTTCCCCATTACAGTCTTATGGTAAAGGCGCAAGAAGGAAAAACCGATTCAAAGGATCAGATGGGAGTACATCTTCTGACACTACCTCTAACAGTTTTGTACGCCAGGTATGTGGTTTTCAGCTTTTAAGAGACTGGATGACTTGTTAATGTTCAAGTAATTTTGTTTTATTATTTTATTTCTGGTAAATTGTCAAATCAAAGAGAATTTGCAGCCTGAGAAACAGCAGAAGTCTTTGCTGGCACAATGAATAATACTTGGTTGCTATTGTTTTGATCTTGGGAGAAAAATGCTTTCTCATTTCTTATTCATTTCCATGTATAGTAGTCTTCATTGTTTTTGCTACTGTAATGCTGTCAGGTGATTAAAGCTGGAGGAGGAGGCTGAATATGATGGGAGTGCCTAAAGTGGCAATATTTGGGAGAAAGCAGCAAAACCCTACCAGTCCTCAGGATTTTCCTCCTTAAAATAGTGTTGTGTGAGGCACTGTTAAATTACATGCTTTCCTCCCACATCCCGGTGTTATTTTAAGGCATGGGTTGGAGGGGAAATCCCTGGCAGCATTTGTCCCTTTAGCACTGATGCTGGAAGGCCTGTAGAGGATGGAGTGATGATGTAGGCTCCCATGACCTGTGCCTGTTTGCCTTTGCCTCAAAGGGAGAGACCTGTGGAGTCTCATGGGGATCCTAATCCACGTAGGTGCTTAGAGCACAGCTCAATCTGGCCAACAGAGGTGACAAGAACTGAAGAGTATCCAGAGTCCAGCATGGTCTCTGGCTCCAGAAGAGTGCCACTGAAACTGGGCTTTTTGTGTGTTTAGTTGACAACACCAGGAAAGCATGAAGAATATACACAGCATCAGAGTAACTGCACCTGTGTAGTCTGAAATACAGTTTTTTGTGCTCTGCTGGTTTAAGCTGTGGTTTGCAAGTGCAGGCTTTGCTGTCTTTTTTGGAGGGCTTTAAGAATTTGTGAGGTTTCATTGCAGTTTTTGGGTTTGCTATAAGCAGGCACCGGATCTCCTCTATCATCTTGTCTTTCATGTTCCTCCATTTCAAAACACTGAATGGCTCCACTGCTCTTGCACTGGTTGTATCAGTACACATCATCTGTTTGCAAAACTCTTCAACTTTGTTCTACTGTGATCATGTTAGCATGTTTTGTGATAGGCTGTGGATTTGATAAAGTCAGGCCCTTTTACATTTCAGTGTCTGTTGGAACATAGGTGTGAAGTACTAATTGATCACGGGAGTCTTTCAGTGGCAGTAAACAATATGAAGGTGGAAACCCGGGATTAGTAAATTACTTATTTGTGATGTTTTGTCCTTTTTTAAAAATAATCTGAAAAAAAAGCAGTTCAAGTAGTGTTTGGGAGCAGCAACAGCATCTTCCAGTTCCAAGAAATTTTTGTAAGGAAATCTGTGTTGCTGTTTTCCTTCGCTCCTTGTGGATGTTGAATTCAGCCTGGAACATTTTTAGCCGAGTATGAGTGGTTTTTTTACACTGGCTGCACATGGTTCTTTGCCTTTCTTGTTTACTTAATGAAGTCTGAAGCTGATCTCAAGTGTCTCTTCTTGCTGTCATGAGGGCGAGCAGGGCAAAGAGAACGTAGCACAAGGAGGTGGATCAACATAGATGTTGAGGTGGACCTCTGTAGTCAGTAAAGTTCTGTTTCCATAGACAATGGGGTATGATTTATCATATCTTTAAAACAGACATATAAACAAGAGATGTTGATCTACAGTATGAAAGTGTCTGTATCTTTCCTGTCTCTTTCCCAGGGCTGTAAAGGGAGCATAGAGTGTGACTACCTCAATGTAGATTTTTAACAGAAGATATTTAAAATTTCCCTGAAATAAATCCAAGTTTAGTAGTTACTTAAGTGATATATAAATGATGGAAATAGGCTTCTGCAAAACCCCTAGAGATTTAGTAGATTACCAAAGCAAGACTGTTTTGAAATGGTATTGTCACTGAAGGTCACAAGGAGATATTAATGGATAAATACATATTGTGTGTCATGGTCCAAAACAAAAAAAGAAGAAAATAATCACAAAACTTTTCTAGTCAGTAATGCGCAGGCAGAGTCTGTTCGAGTTGCAGCAGATGTATGAGAGAAGTGTCTCCTCGCATTTGCTGAGACAAATTCACAATTTCAGAGGTTGGGCTGCATCTTTGACAGGCTTTCCTGCTCTGATTCTCCTCCTGGAACAGCTTGATTTTCTCCTTCACTAAGGAAGAATTGCCACCGGTAGGACGAGGGTGCCCGGTTCCCCACATCTTAAGCATAATGGGTACAGTTGCTTTCTGTTCATGTAGCAGCTGTGCTCTTCCCAGAAGCTAGTTTGGTGCTGCATATTGCTTGTCTTTGTCTTCTTGGAGGATATTTTACACAGTACAAATGAACATAATTTTTTTTCCCTGACCATTTATTTGCAGGAGAAAAAGTGACTCCAAGGATTTGGTGTTTCTCGTGAGATGGGTCACAGTTTCAGAAAAGCAGAGTGGACAAATGAGTCCAAACCCAGTAGAATTATTGACATACCTTTAATTTTCTGTTATTTTAGTTTAGTGTTATCTTAAAACCATAATTTAGTTTTTGCTTTGAAAGCGGTTTGTGTGGTTTTTGGCTGTGGCTTTGATTTAGACATGGGATACATAAAATCTGTTTGTTTCAGTGGTGCTTATGATACCTATAGCTGCCTTTATTTTTTTCCTCCAACTTGCTCCCCCCCAGCACCCACCTCCCCTGCACTTCCCATCTCCTTTTGCATTTACTTCTTAACTCATCTCACAACTTTTATGTGCATCTCTACAAGTGCTCACTTCTGTACTCAAGAAGGAATTCTGGGGTTCTGATCATTTATTGCTAAGGTCTGTGTATGTTCCTCATAAAGAAGAAAGAATGTTTGGAAGGTACTTTTGCATCATATTAAGCTGGCCTATTCTTAAACTGGGAGGGCTGTGAGAGATGTGTGTGTTCTTCTTGTAAGCATCGATGGAAAGTGCACATTTCCTAACAGAGAAGTATATTGGTGCTGGATAAAGAAGGCAAGTATGTCTAGTGCTAAAGAAATGTTATGCATGTGGAGGGCAGTGGAGGTATTGTGCAAGAGCAAGGATATAGGATTCAGTCTTTTGAATCCACAGAACTGCTGGCCATTTTCATTAAAGTTGCTGCAGGAGGGAAGGAGTTAGTATCTATTACTTACATTGACAAAGCTTTATTGTGTCTGCATTTTACTATTTCCTTAGGGACTTACGCACCTCTGGCTCCAGTATGTACCTGTCGAGTTTCCTGCAATGCATACCAGATGCTACAGTAGTAAAAATGATGCCAACCTAGTTTTATTTGAATAAGAGAGAACAAAGTAACATTTGATTAAAATTGCTTGAAAATTCCTGCTATTGTATAAGGAGAATGAAATGCTCTCTGCACAGCCCTGTGCGCAGTGATCTTTCCCATTTATATCTGTTTTTCAGAGCACTGGAATAGAGCAGAGCAATCTATGCAGAAGCATTAAACCAAAACAAAAGCATTTATATATATATGTGTATAAAATACAAATTTGGGAAACGTTCTTTTCCATCGAGTAGTATCTCTGTACTGTGAATTGTATCTACTGATATAGATATTTATTGCTATTTTTACTTGTGACACTGTAAAACCTATGTTTTTAGGAGAATGTTTTGGATTATGTTCCATTTGTTTGTTGAAAAAAAAAAATATTGTCTAGTTTTGTCTCCAGAATATTATTGATGATATTGGAGCTGAAAAAACATAACAACTTGGCCTTCCTTTCACTTGCCAGTAGCTATTGCTTGACTCTTCAGTAGCAGGAGAAAGAATTTTTTTTCCCATCTATTGCATTTTGAAGTTGTACTGGCAATTAAGCAGTGTATTTGAAAAGCAGAAGCATCATTGTACACCAGTCAGCTCCTAAATGACTTTAATCAGTTGTCTTTAGGGAGCTAAAGAACATCGTGTTACATAGTTTTCATCATCTTTTTTGAGCTTTGGAGTGATAAGCAGCTTGTTCTGAGGGTTAGCTATGAAAGACTGAATTGGATCTGATCTCTGCTTGCTGCCATTTTGGCTGATGCATGGTAATGATTTTGTTCCCAAGGGTTTTTTCATAATACAGATCAGACAAAATATTTTGCAGGCAATACTGTGGCGCTTTCCAGCAATATTATTTTAAGCAAATTGCATGTTCTGATAGCATTACATATTTTGTGGTTGCGCTTCTGGACCTGTCTTTGTTGAGTTTTTTTTTAAATCCTAATGATTAATCACAGAGGCAGTCTAAGTTGTTGGGATTTTTATGTACTGCAAAGGCAGATTAGATTGTGAAATAGACTGTAGACTATGGACTTGCTTCCTGAAATATTTAAGGTTTTACAAATTGGGTTTTTTTTTTGCCTTTAAATGTTGGCTTGATGCCTGTTACACTGTGTTCACTCAAAAACACAGCTATAAATAATTATGTAGGGAATTCATTATTCCTCTACTTTTCTGTAAGGACATTTGCCTAGCTGTGTAATTACCTATTGAATTTTATGAATGGTAAAACTAAGATTTGCACTAAAAAATGATTTGAAAATATTGACTTGGTTTTGCTCATAAACATGCCTCTTAATCTTGAGTTCACCAGAAAACTGGGCAGAGTCAGAATGTCTTCCTCATCTTTAAATTGCTTTTTCTCCCCCCCAGATATAGAGCTTAGCTTTTATATTTTTCCTTTCATGTGAGGAAGAGCTTATGTATTCAGCTCATACCCACAGCCTGCCAGTGAGGCAATGCATTTACAGGCTGAGCCGTTAAGAGCTGGTTTAGAGTGGGCACAGATTTAGCTTTTGTCTTAATGCCTAGTACTAACAATCTTATGCTGAAAACCTGTTTATGCTTTCTCTGCTAGGACTATTCCTGCTTCTTAAAGACTATGTGTGAACAAGACTGGCTAGCCAGAAGAGCTAAACAAATAATAACCCCAGAAAGATCATTTGCCAGTTATTATATTCTTATATTCTTTGTGTGCCTCTAATTATGAGACATGGAGAGAAATAAAGGAGCTTTTCAGACTTTCCTTTAGTTTTTACACATAACAAAATGAGGTATTTCAGAAATTTTTAGGGGTATTGTGCAAACACTGACTGTAATACATGAAAATACATTCTTCTTAGCTTAGTTTTCTCTTCTTTCTGATGCTAATGTCTGGGCATATATTTTTAGGTTCAGTTTTTTTCTGGTCTGATTCTGGTGATTTCACTGAAAGGCACGTCAGTGGTGCTTGTGGCCTGTGTTTGTTATTGTGGTTGCACTGAAGCCTTATGCAAGTGGTACGTACTAGAGCATCTGCTTATTGAACGTATCAAAACCGTTATTTCATGGGGTTTTAATTTGATGGAATTGTGGTATCCTCTGTTTTTCACTGTAAATTATAAGTTTTTGAAGGAAGTGTACTGCACTTGGATAAAGCCGCCTCACACAGGTTGGCATGCACAGAGTGTTGTCTGTGCTGCTGTGGTGTTCTGATATTAGCGGGAGCCACTGAATTTTGTTGCTATGGCCCATGTGTGAACTTAAATCATGGGTAGGCAATGTAGCTTCAGGGTGATGTGCTGTTTGTATCAAACAATGTAAATTAGTCTGCATTTGTTATGGTACAAAATTAGATAATGTCTGTAGGAGCAGTTCTAGTATGGGAAAGTGACTATTTTTTATGTATTTCTTGTTGTATGAAGTATACCAGGTTCACAGCAGAAGAGTGGGTGAAGCACTTAGAGCAGTGAAGGGGTTCATAAGAGTATGTCAGTTCAGCTGTTGATAAAGGGTTTCGTTCGTGGCTGATACCTCAGTTCCTCAGTCATGGTAAAAACCGGTTAGATGGGGGTGGGAAGAGGACAGCTTTTAGAAGAGGCCTGGATTGGGAGTGTGTGGCTGGAGGAAGGAAAGATGCAAGGAGGAGAAAGAGACTTACTTTCCCTTCTCGTGGCAGTTGTGGAGCTGCACTTCAGGCTCTGTAGACATGGGAAAATCGCATTAGACTCATTGAGCTATAGATTTCCTCGGCTGTAGTAAGGGTTTGAAAAGTCTCCTTTTTTGGCCTGGAGAGAATTGAACAGATGCCCCTATAAAGCATGGGATTTTGGCAGGCATGACTGGAGGGGAGATGGCTGAGAAAAACTCAGCGGAAAGGAAGTTCATTTGCGGACTTCAGTTCTTTCATGGGCTCTTTTATGCCTCGAATGGTTTCTAAGAATAGAAATCAGAATGCTGCCATGTGTTTAAAAAAACCCACACACCCTTTAACCAAAACAAACGGGCAAAACATCATAAAGCTCTTCTTACACATCCTTTTACTCTTCTTGTGGCAGGGTGTGAGAAAATTATGGGGGGCAACAACTAAATATACTACTAATATACTTTATTAAAAACTGAAGGATAGGAGCCCTCTTTATAGCTGTGAATGAGCGTACATGTTTAATGTTACTTTGCGTGCAGCTGAAGTCAGCGCATCCTTTTCTAAGCAGCAGTGGCAATTTGGAAGATGGGGCTCATGTCTGATGGCTGCTGAGATGATGACTAGTGTTGCTTTTGAGCTTGCTAAGGTGATGGGCTTGTGTTGTGAGATGTCTGAGAGGATATATCTGGCTGTCTGTGATGGGGCAGGGGAGATGTGAGCCCTGAGGTGGGAGGTGGCATTCCCACTGCTGGCAAGTGTTGGACCTTCCTCTTTGGCATTCCTATTGCTGTTGTTTCATGTGTGCCTCCTGGTTATGTGCTTCTCCTCTGGGTCTATCAAGAAGAGCATAAATAGGTCTTTCTAGCACTCAAGTTTGTCAGCATCATATGTATCCTGCAGCAGGGTCTTTGAAGAGCATGACAGGACTTGTGCATTCCTGAGCAATGTGGGATTTCTGTAGGTGACATGGCTGCAGAGGAGGGAGGCAAGGGCTTAGTGGCTCAGGCGGTCAGAGATGTGAGAGTTTTTAAGCAGTTGTGCAAACAGATGGAGGTAAAGCATAATCTTTGCAGTTTTGCTAAGTATACAGTCAGAGGCTCTTCCATCATAGCGCATGGCATAGGGAATGAGCAGAAAGGCTTAAGCCTGATCGTGTACTTAGGCTTTCTGTTTGGCCAGGTATCTTCAAGACTGGCGAATGCTGTCTGGCAGGCTCCATCTTGCACTTTTGTGATAATCAGGGTGTGCTGAACCTCTCAAAGCCTTACAGCTGCACTGAGAACTTTTTTGCCATTATTTGCTGGTCTTTTTGGGTGCGGTGTAGCTGGAGATCTGAGAGAAAAAACTACACGGTTGTAAACAGTTAAGATCAAAATTAGGAATAGGATTCAATGAGAATCCAGTGTTTTGTTTTATTTTGTCCCCTGCTTCTCCCAGGAAATTCACTGTGGCTTCTGGTTCTCATGTGCAGGGAGTTCTCATGTGTAGTCTTACTCAAAATATAATTCTGAACATTGTGGTGAGATGCAAGATTTATTACATGCTATCATAGATGTCTTCCAGTTATAGTAAGCCCAGGCATAAAAAGCATCTGCAATGTGACAGGGGTTCCAATGCATATATTTAATTATAGCTAATGCAAAAACTCTCAAAAATAATTTATGAAGATGAATGCAGTTTTTTCCACAACTTTTTCATAGGTCTGTTTAGTTTGGATTTGTGAATTCATTATAGGGTTGTGTTCTTTTAATTTACTACTTTTTTTTTTAAAGTAGATGTCCGTTGGATTTATTATTTTTTTTCTCTATCAAGGCCTCAATTTTTTATTTTTTTTTTTAAGAAATAATATGTTTGAAGTCTCTTGCAAAATTCAAGCTTATAATTATATGCAAATGCACCATAAACGTAGCTGCTAACTTAATTCCTTTTATGGGAAAGTAAACCTGAAGTGACTTTCTTAATTTTAAATCTTGTATTGACTTTCAGGGTTTGCACTTATGCTGTATGGTTTTGATTGGGAATGAATACGTCACAAAGGGAACAGTTTGGTCCTCCGTAAAGCAAATGTCATCTGCTCCAAAATGCAAGCAGTTTCAAGGAAAAATAGCTGTCGTTTTCAAGGAAAAATAACTGTCGTTTGGCCGATGTGCAGCAAGCTGCTTCAGTTTCTCTCCAGCGTGGAGCTTCTGCTAGTCACTGGCATGGCTCAGGGAGCAAAGAAAGATACTTTGCAGTTATTTGGAGGAATCTACTGAATCTTTTGTCTTTCAGAATACCCCACCAGCACTTTCCTGCTCCAACTCAGTAGCGTTTGGTTTTGTACCTCACTAAGCAGATAACGTTGGAACATATACATATGCTGTTTCAGTCCAATTAGTCACGAATATGCCAGTTTTATGGGCAGTTGCAGCAGAAAGCTGTCTTTTCTTGGGCTATGTATTTAGACAGTACCTCCAACACAGGTTGTATGTTCCTGTAGATTTTAATGTTGCTTTTTTATGTGATGCGTTTGCTAGAATATCAGGTTCATTGGAAAGCTTAGTGCTGCACTACTCCTAAAGCGAATTGTAAATCTTCTAAGGACTTTACATTAAAGCTTTTTTTCTGGATGTTGAATTGCAGAGCAGTATCCGTGTGAGCACAGTTCGTGTGTATTTTTTTTGCTGATAGTCACATGATATTTTAGTTTCGAAATACGACTGGCCTGAAAAATAGTAGGACCTGAAGCAGTCCTATATATATGAAAAACTGTAAGGCTATTCTTCCTTAAAATCTGATAGTGTAGAATATTATATCAATAATCCTCTTCAGATGCATAGTGTTAATTCTAAGCTTTACGTATACCTGTAGTCTACTATATGAGAAATGACTGTAATCAGATTGTTTACTCAGAAGAGGATCAAGTCTTGGGTAGGAAAGAGAACTGATTCTTGCAAATGAGTGGGGACCTAAAAGAGGGGAGGATAGCTGAAATGAAAAATGGAGAAATATATCTATATATGCCTTTGATATCTTTCTTTATTTCCAAAATAACTGAGTTTTCAATTATTTTGCAAATTGAACCAGAAATTACTTCTGATGTCTGGGGAGGCTGTTACAGGGTGAAAACTAGACTTTTGCTGTTACGCTGAATTAACTTGAGATGCTCTATCTTTAATGTTAGAGCTTTAAGCCATGGTTGATTTGTTGGGTCTTAAAGGTCTGCTTATCTGATCCTGCTTTTGGAGGGACTAAGCTGAAGGCAGGCGCTGTTGTTCCTCTAGAAACAGTGAAGCATGGCTATTTGGGTTTATTTTTCCTGCAAACTGTGACAATTGTAATATATATTCAGTAATCTCCCCTTACTATTTATCTAAAAACATGTTATTTCATGCATACATCTCTGAAATATAAATCATTCTTTGTCCACCTTGTTTGACCTTACTTCTTAAGAATTCTTTTGAAAACACTAATGTGTCAAGGAAATGTTTGCTTATAATATGAAATGATTAAAGAGCATTTCAGCCTTGTCCTTGAAATAATTGCCGAGGAAATTGCCATAGTTAGTAATAGAGTGTAATCAGTAGTTGGTTAATGTTGCACGTCTCTTTTCGACATTAGCTACAATTTATCCATCATCTGCCATTTATACTGAAATGGAAACAAGATGCTTCCTAAGCTGCTTGTATTGTTAAATAACGTACTAAAATAATATATTAAAATAAAATTTCGTATGCTTGGGAGAAATACCATTTACTCAAACTCCAGGGTAAGATTAGCAAAATCTTCAAGTTCCTATTTCTACCTGAGAAAAGTCAACACTATTTTGTTGCAGACATGACAAAAAATGAAAGCACATTAATAGATTTGACCAACTATGCTATTGCTGTACTGAAATCTGAATGTAGAAAATGAGTCAAAACCTTTCACAATCAGTAAATGTGGTGATACAGTGTGGTGTTGAGAGGAAGCCTCCAAATGAGATAATGCAGCCAAGTGGAAGCAATACAGCTTCAGTTTAAGGCCTAAGATCAGTGATTCACTGGAGATAATCTGGAAGAATTGGCAGGATGCTGTTGCTTCTTATTTATTTAATTTTTTATTTTTTTAAAAGTTTTTTAATGGAAGCAACTTAACTCTGGAAGGTTAGAAGCAATCTTATTGGATTAATTGCAAGAGTTACTTAGACCGGTACTTGAATTTTTTGCACGTTTCCAGCCTACGTGTGATATTTATTTATTTCAGATAGACTGCATGCAATTTAAAATTACTTGGATTTGCATTGTTAGGTGGCATACTGCTGAAGGTTTTGAAGAGACAATCTGCTTGAAGGTTATAATATTCTGTCAGCAGACTCACAGAAAATTTTGAGACTGCCTTCCATAGGTGTTGTTCAAGTTTCAAGAACACCCATATGCATTAGCAGTGTGCAGTTCTTATTTGAATCACTGCTTATATCTGCATTTCAATTTTAAACTGCATGCTTAGACATTCTCTCAGCAGTGCAGCCCTGGCTGGCTGTTGCAGTTGAAGTCAGTCACTTTGCCAGAGTGGACTTGCGGTGGGCAGTGTATGTGAGAAGGTTTTGAGATAACCAGTCAGTTCCAGATTCAGTTCTCCCTTTCTCCACTCTGAGGCAAATCTGCTAATACCCATTTTATGATGCTCTCATGCCTGTCCCTGTTTTCATGTGTTTCCTAAAGTCACTTGTTAAACTAGCTGGATGATTTATTAATGCTGTATTAAGACTTTTGTGTTGAAATTTTTCTGTTCACCGCAAAACATGCTCTTTCTTAAACCCAAGTGACTAATTCTAATTCTCTTGGGCGCGGGAGCAGTGCTGATGAATGGAAACTGTGCAGGGGAACTCCACGTGTCCAGAAAATGTGTGGTTGCCAGGTCCTTGTCAAAGCCTAGGGTTCACATGGGCTTGCATCCACGGTTTTCATTGAGAGATGCCGAGTATCTGCTTTGCACTTTGAGGTGTCTAATTCCCATGTGCACTAAACTCTAACTTGTAAGGAAAAGTATTACTCTTGGGTTCAGGTCTACAAACTCCAGAACTTCTGCATGAACCAAAGGTCTTGTTAGGAGACAACTTGTGAAGAAGATGCATTTAGAGGAGTCCAGAGTAAGATTGTTTTATTATTTTTCTCTTTTCCCTCGGCAAGACAGTGGCTTTACTTTTCCAGTCCTGCTCAGGAGTCTCATCTCATCCCAGCCCAATAGACTCCTATATTTCTGCATCTCTTTGCTCAACTGTATGGTTTTATGTATCTGCCTGAACAGTTTTTCAAATATACATCCTGCAGAAACACTATTAACAGATTACGTGAGTTACTCTGTCTTGAAAAACAGCCAAGAAATGTCTTTCTTCCAGTAGGGCTGGATTCTTTTATTCCCACTCATAGCTAGGATCTCTGGTGGCACATTTGAAAATGAATAATCTAAGCCACTGCCTAAAAATGTAACAGAGGATTAAGAAGCAAAACATATTCTTTCTGTACAGTGTCTGTGTTGCAGCTCCTAAATGCAGTTTCCTTTCTATGCAAATAATACCCATTAACTGTTTGTGAGCCACAGTCACATTTATCAGCCTCTGATGAGAGATTTACAATAATTTATTACTTTTTTTGTTGACTGATTTTGAATTATAAAAATATGGGTTTTTTTATTTTTTAATATACATCTGAGTTTCCTGTCAGTCTGCTTGATGTGTATGCCCTGTGTTAACTGATGGTCATAGTCATGATATATGGTAAGTTTTGTGGGCTTCATGGATGTGATACTGACCAAAAGACACTGTGAGGGATTGTCATCTGAATGCAGAGTGCTTGCAAATGCTTGAGGTCAGTCTAATGTTCTATGAGCTATGCTTCACTTCATCAAAGTCTAAGCTTTATTTCTAAAAAGAATGGAATTGTATTACCCAATAATAATCTCACGTGTCCTTAGCAGCCCACTTTTTTTTTTAACACTAGGCAGAGCTTTCTAGAAGGAAGTAGTAATTTTAGAAAAGATAGAAATAATTCCTTTGTTGTCTGCAACTTAGCTTTGAGATCACTGTTTCAGAGGATCCCTGTCCCTTATTTTTGCAGTTAACTTTCTTCAAGCATTTATAGACTGTCAACGTCTCAGACCAATGAATATGTGTATACAGTCACACTGGGATAGTTTACATACACCCTATTTCTACCTGTCTTTTTCCATGCTTTTTGGAGGACTCCTACCACAAAGACTGATGTCATGAAGGAATTACTTTATGATACAAGGAGTGCTTTAATGTAAACACTTACTCATTCCAAAAGAATGAAAAATATTAATTTCATTCATCTCACATCAAAGAAGATTCAAAACTTTGTGACAGATTAAAACTCTGTGGTTACAATTGCACTTAGAATTCCTTCTCTAGAACCTGGAGACCAGGACCATGTATTTGCAAGTGTTGGTAATTCTAGAAATCTTGAATATTTCCAGCTCGGTCATGAACATTTTAAGTAGAAATTGTTGTTTTGTTTTTCTTTTGCTATCAATATATATAAGCTGACAGAGGGGGTATTTGAGTTAGATATAAGGAAGAAGTTCTT
>JAOEHX010015271.1:0-13715 GCA_025448015.1 Bolborhynchus lineola
CCCAAAGTATAGAGGTGGTGACCACGCTGGGAACACAAGCCAGATCAGTTTCATGATCAATGATTCTGTTGTTTTACAAGTCATTACCATAAAGTACAATGAAACAAGAACCATAGCCCAAGGCCCCCAGCTGATAAACACTAACACAGCAAATACCAGCTCTAAGTGCGGTATGACATGCTGAAACTCTGAGATCAAGAGCAACAACTTTGAAAGCCAATAAATCAGCATTGTGATGAATGACTATTAATCTGAAACAATGAATACTTATCACAAATACGATTAGATTCACTCTGGTCAGATCTTTCGTTATCTCAACCCTTCATGCCCCACACTGGGTGCCACAAAGAACTGTTGTGGTGTAAGCCCAGCCGTAACTCAGAACCACACAGCCACTCTCTCACTCTGCCCTTCCTCCCCTCTGCTCCTAGAGGGATGGGAAGGAGAATCAAAAGAATGTAACTCCCAGGGGTTGAGATAAGACCAGCCCAGTAACTAAGGTGTAACGCAAACCACTGCTGCCACCACCAATAATAATAATGATAAGGGAAATAACAAGGGAAGAGAATACAACCACTCACCACCCACCGACTGATACCCAGCCCAACCCTGCAGTGAACTCCCTCTTACAGGTGACTGCCTCCTGTTTATATAGTGGGCATTACATGCTGTGGTATGGAATACCCCTTTGGTTTGTTTGGATCAGGTGTCCTGTCTCTGCTTCCTCCTAGCTTCCCTTCCTCCCTGGCAGAGCATGAGTCTCAGAAAGTCCTTGGTCAGAGAAAACGTTATTGAGCAGCAACTAAAAACCAGTGTTATCAGTGCTGTTCCCAGGCCTAAATTCAAAAACACAGCACTGCACCACCTACTAAGAAGGAGAAAAACTGACTGAAACTACTGAACCCAGGACAAACTTCCACTGCTTTTTTATGTAGAAAATGCATTCTTTCCACCGTTTTCATAGTGGGCCATTATCTACTTGATTTTCAAAGACAGTGATTTCAGTCTCTTCCATCTCCTCTTCTGATAGTGCAATCCTCATTCCTTCAGTTTGTCTTTTAGAGTTTTCCTTAGCCTCCTACAATTTCAAGACATTATGGATAAAATTTATATCCACAGAACTATTTAGGTGTCTAATTTTTCTTTTTGACAATAATGTGGATGAAGCATAACTTTCCTTCAGATACCTGAAATTGGAGGAGGAGATAATAAGGTACAGATGTACAGTGGGGAGGAGAGGTGAGAGTTAACACTAAGTCGTGAGACACAGAACACTGAAGGATGAGTTTATTTTGCTGTTATTAAAAATTTCATTTCAGGTTAATCCCTCTGAGATTTAACACGTTACTTTAAGAAAAGCTTCGTAGAGCAGCAGTAAACAAGACACAGTACAGTAGGTTCAAACGATTCATAAATGTGATTTTTTGAAACATCCCATTTATTGAGTCTATTTCTGATGTTGTGGTGAAAGAAACAGCAATCATGTTGCCTATGTGTTTGCCGAGAGTGACATTTGTATAGTAATCTATTTAAATAATCAGCACTCTGAAGCCTTGTCTGCAGTTCTTTCTTTTGGCTGTCAAATTTCATGAAGTAGGAAGAACACGTGTAAAGCACAGGTTAGCTCTTTACTGCTTTCTCCATATCCTTTTTTCATCAACAGCTCAACTGAGGCTTAATTTCAAGGTGCTGCTGTATGTGTGGCACTACCAGTTTCTGAGTATGGTAGTGTCAAAACACTAGTCTGTGCCTCTGAATGTCCAAAGAAAGGACCACTACATCCTTTCATCTGTATTTTTTTATTTACATTGATGTCAAAATACCCCAACCCTTGTTACTACAAAAATGTGTGGAGCAGCCTCTTTTTACTGTAGGCATTTACATTAACGCAGGAGATACTTAATGACTTCAGTGCACACTCAAGATCACTTTCTCTTAAACCCACTGTTTGAGTGGACACCACTATGGAAATCACAGCAGAATAGCCACAGACTATTTAGTTAACAAGAGCAGCATGGTCTTCTCTTAAGCAAAAAACTTCAATGCGGGTAATGGTAAATATATGTATTATTGGTAGCGATAACTGGTTCTATTAACGACATATCTGTAAACAAAATGCATCTATGCTAACATTGTGTTACCTGCACTTAATTTTTTTCTTGATAATCATCACTGTAGTTTAAAGAATTATCTTACATTTTCTTTTTTGTTGAAGTTTGTAAAGGTAGGTGACAAAATACAATTCTTGGATATACAGGTGTTTTAAAGCCACAGTGCTGTAAATTCACACATTACAAATCATAGTTAATCCATATTTCATTTGACAGCCTTCAGTAAAAAGAGGCTTTTTGGCATGTGTTTAGTAACAGTCCTGTTCAATAAGGCACTGAAATTACAGTGAAGCACATACTGAAGTGCCTTCCTGAATTAAGATTCTGGCACTCAGTAAATATAATCACATTTTCTCAAGTTTTCTCCCCTGGTGTTAATACTGATGACAGGATCTGAAACTCTGAGTCATGGATCAAGAGCAGTCTGTGTTCAGGAAAAGGCAGATAAGGGGTCGTGGAAAAACAAATTAAGTAACAGAGAAATAAAGTGAAATAAAACGAGCCCTAGTAAAGTGGGATTTATTTGCCAGCTTTAATTTTTATCACTTTGTGTAAAGTGACTCAAGAAGCCCCACATGTACCCCATTTCTGCTTTTAGGAAACTTCTTGCCCTGACTTTTTTTTTTTTCTCAGTTACATATGTGAGTGTTAACATAGACACTGTTAGAAAATCAGTGGCTTTGTGAGTGAGGAAGTGTGGTGGAATCTCCTCCTTCTTGAGGGGCTCCAGATAACTGTTGCCAAGTCTTGTTCTTGTGGAATTTACTATGTAATCTCAGAGAATAACGAGAGCTTTCTCTCCTCTTACCGATGAGCACTGGGAAGAGCTTTGTAAAAGGTCAAATGTGTTAAGAAATATATAAAGATGAAAGAGTGCCTTTATGACTCACAAAATGCAGAAAATAAATCATCTTTTAAAGAAATATTTATAGAGTTCATACATAATTTTACATTTGTATCATGGAAGCACAGAGGGGAATATAATCAGGATGTTATGCTTTCTTCTCCTTATACTTCATAATGAGAAACAAGATATTAATAAATAAAAGCTATCATGTTATCAGTGTCATTTTTCTCCAGTTTTATTTTTCCACTCTGATTTACCATTCTCTCCTATCCTCTGGTTTATGCATCAATGCCTGCATAAATAGGAAATGATCCTTGTAATGTGGACAGAATCATGAGTGTGAGGTTGGAAACTTCCTTTCAGTTTGCTTAATAATATGCTTTATCCTTTGTCACATGTATATATCCAAGGATGCATGCCTATTTAATTGTATGAGAAAGATTTCTCTCTGGAGCATATAAGGAGGGATCTCTTTCTCCTGTAGCCTAACATGGATCATGTATTTTCATTTCACGAAAGTTGTCACAGCTGATTTCATCCTTTCAGGGACGGATTTTGGGGTAGTTGTATACAGTATACACTTAAAATACCTCAATAGTGGCATTCTTTGGGAGTCTTGTACAAAGGACTTGTGTGTAGTTTTGAATTCTGTGAACTTGTGGGAATGCAGCACTGTTTTTTAAGGTTGTTTCTAGATTATGAGTCATTTTGTGTAAACATTTTTGTGACTATAAAGATAAGCAGGAAACACCAAAAATGATTAAATGTCTGCAAAGGTAATAAATACTGAACACTTGAAGATTATACTGAAATTTCTTGATAAGGTAGAGTTTATAGTGTTTTTAAGATTAGCAAAGCTTTGCTTGAAAATTACCAGTTCACTTAATTTTGTTCCCTTCACTTTACTTAGAAATTACCAGTTCATTTCAGTTGAGGTAGTTATACTCTTTCTTTCACTTGTGGTTTTTATTATCACCAGAATGTGCTTAATTTATGCTCTGTACTTGGTGAAGCTTTGCTGAAGAATGTCAGTCAATAGTTGCAGAGCTGTCAAGCACTTTTCCTTAAGTTGAATTTACACAGGCACCTCTAGAAAAAATTAATGAAGCCTTGTTTCACTGCAAATGTGTAGCCATTATTAATAACTTTTTAGTGATCTAAAGTACTTTCTGTGCAATTGCACTTTTTTTCCAGGATTACAAAATGGATAAAAGCTTCACCAGCCTTTGCAGAATGAGCAGGATTGGTGCTTATATTTTTTGTGGCAAGCATTCCCTTTAGGTTTGTTATATGTGAATTTATTTGCTTATTTATTATACCACTGATGGATTATTCTCACTTCTACTTAAATTTGACAAGCTGCGCAGTGCTAAACCCTGCTAAAATGGTGCAAAGACCAATTACAGAAACTACAAAGGCATGCAAGAGTAAGCAGAGAAAAAAACATATAAAAGGATTAAAGATCAAAAATAGAATGATTTCAGTGAAACTGCATTAGAAGACATCAGGCAGGAAAACATGAAAGAATTAGAGTATGAAGAACAAAGCTTCATGAAGTGTCTGAAAACTGACAAACATTTTAAAAATAATTTCTGTTAACTGTAGTAAAATGAAAATAATTTATTGAGAAAGGGTGTATTTTTCAATGTGGTAATACAATTCAAGTGTTTAGTTCATTCTTTGTACATTTTGTTTATGGAGTTTTAGTTATGTCTGCAGCATAGTGGTAGCTGGCTTTAACCAAGGTTTTAAAAAGTAAATTGTATCTTCAATTTTAAATAAGATGCTACCTAAGATTTATGAAGAATTGCAGGATGGATTTACTATAATGCATACACACTTGTATTAAACATACCAATTCTTTTATTCCTTCTGTGGCTTTACACACTACTTTTCCAGCTAATGCTTATTTGCTTACACAGTAGACGTGGTGTTGCACTGTATCTGGAGCTCTGGCAAAGTTGTGCTGCATTTGGGAATGAAGATGGCATTTGACCCTTACTTTTCTTCATATGAACAACTATTGTATTAGATACTACTATGCGTCCAAGTCATGGTAGCTACTGATCAGTTGTTAACACGTAACTGACAATTGTAAGAGGGCCTTCTTTACATAAGCATCTTTAAAATACTCCCAGAACCTTTGCATAAATTGATACCTGCTATGTGTCTTAGGTCAGCATGGGTCATACTCTTGCAGCAGTTCATCTGAACTTATTATTCAGGTTTCCCTGCACCAACTGAGGGTATCAGTTTGGGAATGGATGAGAAGTGTTGTGATTTTTTTAAATTTGCTGTAGAAGCATTGACTTCTGGTTAAGGTGCTGTGTAGGCAGTCACTGGCTCTTCTCAGGGGTTATTCTTCATGTCACTGTTGCGGCATGGTTGAAGCCTGGGAGGGATACAAAGCAAGACAGATGGTTTCCCACAGACTTCCCCTCTAGCTCTTTCATCTAACTATTAATTCATCTGTTTGGATGGATACATTCGTGCATGGAACCAAGATGAATAATAATGAGATTTTTAATAACTCCCTAAATTTGCATTCCTTGTAACTCTTTACATGGTTCTAGCTGATTAAAATGAATCATTTACATAATTAACATATGGTTATAGTGTTGGCTTTAATATGCTGATTATCTCAGTACTTTTGTCTAGAGTCAATTGGATTCAAACTGTAACAATTGTTTGAAGTGAGAATAGTTCATTCCTGTGAGGGTTAGTGAATATTTGCCATGGGGCCTGATTAGATATAGCACAACTCTCCAAGAAATTCTTTAATGTAAAGCATGTGTTAAAAATAAATAAATATTTTTTAAAAAGTTTATTACATCTGCTGTGTTTAGGTCAGGACTTACAAATACCTTTCTATGGTTAGGGAAATTTCTGCTATTAATTTCTTAGTGAGATACAAATAAAGTACCAGGCATAGTATTAAGAATTAATCAAGAAAACCAATACAGGTCTGCTTGTTTCTTAATTTAGAAAGACTTTTTTTGTTCCTTTTTTTTTTTTTTTTTTTTTAATCAGGCCTAGAAATAATAATAATTTAAAAAATGCTGAGGCAGAATGATGAATTTTTTTTCATTAGACAAAATGTTCCATTAATTTTAAATTCACTGGATTACCCTCCTCTGAAGATTAAAAGAGGAATAGTTCCCGTATTTATTTTGCTTGTTTCCTCCTAGCATTTATGTGTAGCAAGTAACACAAAAGCAATCATATTTTAAGAATTGCTAGAATATTTTTCCATCCTGCTCTGACCCTTGATGGTGTGCTTGGCTTCCTAATGCAGAGGCTGCTTGAAAACAGGAATGAAAAGAATTGTTAGATTTTGTGGTTAGGTAGCTAACGCTTGTGTCAATGAATGCTTTTTGAATGTTCATGAATATTTGAAGCAAATTTGTGTTAATTGCACTACTGTTGTTCACAATTAGTCTGTGGTAGACATGATTAATTGTAAAGAGCCCTGACATTTATGCATAAAAGGCTTGAGGTCAAACAGAAATGGAGAAAAATAGTTGCTGCAGCATTGGCAGATGGAATGCTAATACATTTTGACTCATACTGAGAATAATGATCTTTCTACATCAATAGCAAATAATTGTTTTAGAACTGTGGAATAGTCTTCTCTCCTTTGCTTTTCTTTCTGTGTTTAACTTTCTTATGCCTCACCCCAGGATGCCACAGTCACTGGTTATTTTTACAGTGTTGTCTTTAATTGGCTTGCAATACTTAGTCAAATGCTTTACTGGTAACCTACACCAAATTGCTAGCTGGGAAAGGCCTATACTGATTGTTTCTCTGAAGAAAAATGTAATGAAAAAAGATTCTCATGCTAATTATGTATGCATTTTGAAGGAACTCTCTTGGATCTGTGTTGGTGTATACATCCTACCAATAAATGAACTTCCCATGCTCTTAAGACACAGGCTTTAGTAACATTTTAGCATGCTTATGTCGAGTAGTAAATAATTCAGCAGACAAAATATCAGTGTCTTAATTTCCATCTTAGTACTGAATGGACCATCATCTTAGTGTCATTACCAGCTTATGAGTGTGATCCATACTATTTGGGTCCTTTTCCGCCACAACAAACACCTTGTGGCACTTAGGCCAGTACATCGCAGTGCTCCCAATGCATGGCACTGTGGGGCTACAGGATACTTCATGGGTTGCTGGTCCTAAGCCCTAAAACTTCTTAAAGATGAAGACACCCTGATGGATCTTTCTTTTTAGAAAGCTAGCAGAACAGTTGATTCTGTGAATATAGCATGACACAAACCTAAGGCTGGCGGCTCTGTCCACGTGGTGTACAATAGTCAAAGTAAATGTATGTGTACTTGTCTTGTTCCAACTATTCAGTGTTTTGGAGTTGACTGACGCATTTCCTTTGTTAAAATTGACATTGTCTAATTATTTATAAGTTACTGATAGACTCATTGGTCCAGTGAAATCCTGCTGGTTTAGATCCCAAGTGAATGTAGTCCTTCGTATAACAGCTGAAGAAATAGGACTACCTTAAGCAAGAATTCC
Organism: Bolborhynchus lineola; assembly: GCA_025448015.1. NCBI lineage: Eukaryota > Metazoa > Chordata > Aves > Psittaciformes > Psittacidae > Bolborhynchus > Bolborhynchus lineola. The sequence continues at coordinate 7,495 of JAOEHX010015271.1, forward strand.
TGACCTTCATTTTGTGCCTTGCAGTAAATTTTAGGTTGTCATGGTTTGCCTTAAGTAGCATCCATGGGAGGTAGGCTAAACCCTTCCAGTACCTTCTGTAAGTTTTTGTTTGTTTATGTGAAAGTTGGCTTAAAGATAGAGATTTTCGAACTACTTAATAGTTCCCATTTGAAGTGCAAGGAAATTATATTTTCAGTGTGTTCGCAAACAAAATGTTTTTTAAATTAAACCACTGTAACCCATGTTATAATTTTATTTCTCCATTTTTAGCTCTCTGCAATGGAACAAGTTTATGTTTTTTTACAATTTTTGCCATTTGGGATTTTGTAATTGTTTTTCAGAATGTCTTCCAAAGTTAGAGGAAGTAGAATGGTAGCCTGGAAACGTATGAAAATATTCAGTGAATATTTTTAGGATGCCAGTTTAGAATTAACTAGCAGTGCTCCTAAAATTGCTAATCTTGCAAAACATTTTTTTCAGACTGTGGTCCAGACAACAGTATAAAGTGTTCCATGGAATCACATAGACTTTCTAATGCTTCAGGTTGAAAATTGGGTGATGATTGTTCATGGTGGCCTCTAAGAAAGTTGAGGGTTGATAATGATCTTTGCTGAATATTGTGAGGTACAGTGTCCTGTGGAAGTCCCACAACGAGTAGTATTTCTTACGTAGCAGCTCTGCCTACTGAATTGTTTTGCTGTAACATACTTGCATCAGACCAAAACCAGGTGGCAAGTGATTACACATAATAAGGCCTCATAAAATTCTACCATGACCATGTTCATAATATTTTTAATAAACCAGAAATCTGTTTTTCATCAAAAAAAGGCAATGTTACCGCTTTTACTCTATGTTTTTAGAATCCATAAAAAATAATCTAAACGAGAGAAATCGGTCATATATGTAACTGAAAGGATATGGTTATCTATAAAGATTAAATTAAGTGAAATACTGTGTTCCTTCCTTGAGTTGTTTTTGAATTGCTGGGTGACATTTGGTTATGCGGCCTCATTTTCAGGTGTGACGTTCTTTCAAGGCAGAATATATAGTACTAATCTCCAGCTCTCCTGTAATAAATGCTGGACTGTGGACAGGAGATGACCAAAAGAGAGTGCCTAGGAAAACCTTAATCTTTAATAAGGTGCAGAACTAGTCTATAACTGTCAAGGAATGACAGAAGAGCAGTGCTTTTAGCTTCCCTGTTCAGAATAGAAAATGGGGTCCTCTGACAAGCAAGAAAAGGTACTTTATTCTTTATTGGGTTTGGGGCTATTATTGTGCCTGTGTTATTTAGTTATTTGACATTTGTGAGTCATTGGGGCAAAAGGAAGTCCAGTTATTAATGTGAAAACAAAATTTAAAATGGATTTTTATGCCAGTCTTGCATAGAAACCTCTTACTCCTACACTTTCAAACAAAGCCATACCTAATGCTAAACGGATTCTGTTTGCAATGTAGAAATATATGGCTTTTTTGTATTAAAATAAAAAAACGGCTATTGGAGATTAGGAGAAAAAAAAAAAGAAAAAAGAAAAAAGCAGACATTCACTATTTTTCCAGCTTTAACTGGACGAAAAAGCAGTGCAGAAATTAGGTCGTTTAATTATTTGAACTACTATTTGCCTTCTAAAATTCTGGATGACAGCTTTTTCTGTGTGGTCTGAAGTGTTTTCCCAAACTTTGGCTAGAAATGGGACATGTGTATAGCTGTGTTGCCAGTGTGGTTGTATGTCTTCAGGCATGTGAAGGGAGGCTGGCAAAGGGCTCCTGAGTTATGCTATTATCAGGCTTGTAACAGATTTGGCTCTGCTGCCTAAGTTACGTGAGTTGGATGCCTTTTGTGGCTTCTGTGGCTCAGTGTGCACTGCCATTGTTTTGCAGCACTTTTTTTTTTCTTAGCAAACCAGATATTTTCAAAACTTGGAGAATCCTGGGATATTTTGCTCCCCTTTTTTACAGTGCAGTCATCAAGGTTCTTATATAAACACATGACATGTAATTTCAGGATTATTGGAGACTTTGTAAAATGTATTTTTTGAAAAATTTAGGTTTGATGAAATGATTATTTAGATATTTTTGTCTGAAGATTCAGAAATCTTGAATTTACAAAGGTCAATATGGATTTGCATATTAGTAAGTTTAGACAATGTATTTGTCTGTGACATGAGGATATACTTTCTTCATATCTGTAGCAAACATGGTGCAGGTAGGCGAGCAGATAATATTTGCCAAATTACAAGTTCAGCCTTTTCCAAAACCTTACAAATCAAAACCATTGCCTTTTCTGTCCATTTGTTTTAAGTTCTTGGGTATGTGTGCTGAATAATTGTGTAGGAGTTCAAAGTTCTTTAACCTTTAAATAGAGTTGCTGTAAATGTTGTCTATTTGTCTTTCTAAAGTTGTAATTTATATAAAATCATAACTGCCAGTGGTGGTGATTTGTGGTGTCTGGTGTGGCCTTTCATTCCATATTTTAACAGTGCTTTTAAAGACCTGCTAAAGTGTAAGTTTTACTCATTGTAGTGGTAAACCAATGGAAAATCACTGGTTTCCTCTAGATTATTTGTGGGTTGAGTTCGCCAAATATGCATTTTTCTGATTTTTCTTAAATTGACTCTTTGTATACTCTTATATGCGTATGCATAGTTATAAGCATGCTGAGCAAAATACTGACCACAGTAAAGTTTCCCCAAAACTGCAAAGTTTTACTTCTGCACCCTACTGCTTTATAGAACTTTTTTGAGGTAGTCACACTGAGAATGTGTGGTTATCTGTGACCTTTTTTTAAAAGCACTTTCTAGTAGAAAACTAGTTGTTAACTTCTAGTCTTTACATTCATGCTCAGATTTGTGGATTGTCAGTCTGCATAACTTGCCAGGAAAATCCATGCAGAGAAGGACAGCATCTCACAAGTGACAGGTATCTAGAGCCATGTACCTCTATGGTCTAGCTCTGGTATTGAAAGTGATACTAAAGTAGGGCACATTTTAGTGCTTCTACATTTACAGTCATTCTTGTACTGCAGGAATGACTGGTGAGACTATTTGAAATGAAAGCAATTTGCAGTAATTCTACTAAAATGTGAGTAATAGGTACTGTTAAGAAGAGATGTTTCTATATCTGAGGCAAAAATTCACCAGTGTCATTGACTCAGAAGTAACATTGGTGCTCAACTGTGCTTTACTGGGAAATAGTGTGTTACAAGAAAAGGCAGGAACATAACTACTTCTTCACTTGTGTATCATCTTAAGCATTTCTTCTTTTGTAGTTTTAAATTGCAAATAATAGTTTCAAGTTTTGAAACAAAAAGGCAGATACTGAACAAATCTTTCCAGAAGTTTTTTAGGAAGTTTCCAGATGACTTTGTAAACTAGTTTTTTTTTTTTTTTTTTTATATTTGCTGCATCCTTGTTGCTGTTTTTTGTCTTGGGGCTGGAAACATTTGTCTTCCATGAGAGAAGTATCTTGGAAATGTGATATGTTTATTCTTTAAAGGGTGATTTTGGGCATATTTTTGTGTATGTAGTTGTCAGAGGACTTATCAGCTACTCTCATCATTGCGTTATACTCAGGGTCATAGTGATTTAAGTATGGCACTGTGCCATTGAAGGCAGATGGCGTGGGCAGACAGCCAAGAATGATTGTTAAGGTCAGAAGACTTTTCAGCAGCCTTGTTTGAAAGTGTGATTATCTTGGCCCACAGATAGCATGACTGTACATTCCTAATCCATTATTTCTTTGCTTGTGCAGCACTGTAAAGGGCAAAGTTCTGTCTTAGAAGAGTCTAGAATGGCTCTCAGATAAAACTCTGCAAAGATCCCTTTTCTCATAAGGCAGTGGTAGTCCCAAAGAAGTGTCCATAGCTGAACAAAATAGTGTGCCAGTTGTCTTTTTTTATTTGCCTCAGCTTTTAGTCAATTTACACAAGATTATTTAAATCAGAATAAATAAGATTGATTTTAAGAATTAAATTAAAGTTCATTTTCCTTACTCTTGTTCAATGATTACAGCAAGTTGCTTTAAGGGACACTTTTTAATATTGCGTAACAGGGCATAATTCAATACCATGTAGAGATGTGTGTTTGTGGTCTGAACAAATAGCTAGTCAGCAAAGTTTAGTTGAGGAGCCAAGAGTGGTTTGCGTTTCAGATATGTTGCTAGTAGTCACAGACACTAAAAGTTGGGTAACAACTGCTTTAATCATTTAGCCAGTCCGAGGATTATTGCTTTATTTGAAAAATCAGTCATTTGTATCATGTTGCATTTGTAAATAAAAGCAGTTTAAAGTACTATCTGCAGATGGGACTCCCTTGTGAGATTTGCTTATGGCTGAAACTGTGCAAGTACCCTAACAATTACAGATCTGGCTTTTAGATGTCTGTATGCTGACTTCAAAGTCTCATCAAAAAAAAAGCTGAAACAAAAAAGCAAACTAGAAAAATTTTAATATCTTGCTGTATTAGCTGTCAGTTCACTTTCGGTAGAGGCACATGGGTAGGTAACTGCAGTTGCTTTTTTCCTTGGTCTTGTGCTTATGCATGGGAATCTGATTCATCCTCAGTCATATTGACTTGAAAACTGTGGGTAAACAAGAGGGCAGAGTCACGTGTTTGATGACTGCCCAGTGAAAAGCAGGATCTGCACCTGAAGAAAAGCTTTTAAAGTAATTATGTTACTTCCTTGTATATACACAAGTTGCATTACCCAGCGAACTGCATGTTTTCTCAGGTTGCAGAACATGCATCTCTTCTCAGGTTTTGTACCTTTTATTATACTAAAAGTTAAGAGGAGAAAAGAAAATCATACTCAAGTATTCTGGTTAGTTATTTCAAAGGTTTGTGATACTATGACATGTCTTACATTACACTGAATTTCATCATACAATTCAGTTCACAGAAAACTGGATTCTTTGAGTAATTGTGTTGTAATAGTTACTAAAAAAGCTGAATCAGTTCCTTTAATAACCTGAAAAGAGGGCGTATGAATACAGAATGAATTCCAGATAAGAGATGTGATTTAAGTGTAGCTCAAACTTTTTCCCATAAAATACGTTGGCTGGAAGTCCAGAAGGGGCTACTGTAATCATCAGGTTTGACCTTCAATCTGTAATACTGCTGGAGAGTCCATCTGTTTTGTGCAGGCAACCACACAATATTGTGTATTAGCCTTTTTTATCATTTGAGTGCGGGAAATGAGGTAATGAGCATATGCTTATTATATGCTTCTTGGTGTCTGCGTTGCATGCAGATGTATGGACAAAGGATGGATACTTCAATGAAGCTTGGTGTGACTGTCCTGTATTTGTTGCAATAAAATAAGTAAATGAAACATAAAAAAAAGTGAGAATGTATTTTCATTATATGTAATTTCTGTTACACTTGACTGAATTGAAGAAAAATGTTTTTAGTGTTGTATCAGCATCCACTTTTGCATGTGTTCATATAATTAGACATCTTGTGGCTTATTATATTATCATCGTCACTAGTGGAGGTGTCATAATGGAGTGTAACACTGAAACCACTGTTCTACTGTACTGAATATAGGTTGTGCAGGAACCTCATAGAGTTACATCAGCCTCAGTAGTATTTTGCCTGTGGTTCACTGTCAGGGTATACAGTTGGTAATACACCCATCTCTCTTCCATCTAACTAAAAAAGCAGGGTAAAACTGAAACAAACTGTAGTTTACTTGGGTAGAGTTAAGAAGTAGTCTTTGCATGAGCACTTCCCCAGTTAAATTTTGCTGTTATTATGTTACCTTCCTGTTGCAAGTATATTACTTGAGATAATAGACTTGTTACCAAGTCAAAAGGCTGTTCACAGTGCAGAAAATTGTCAGGTTTCCATAATTCACTGATGCACTCAACTAGTTCCCTCAAGGTGATCCCATCTTCTTTATGCCTCTTGAGTTCTGAATTTTTGGTTTTATGTCTGAGGCATAAAAGTGCTTCCCACACAGATAAAATGTCTCCATGGCCAAGCTGCTGAAGATAGGTTATGTAGGTGATCAGTTTTAAACAGCAGAATGCGTTGTTCCTGGGAGATGGAAACATACTTGGTCTCCAGTAGGCAAGTGCAAGTACTGGGAATGCAGGTAGAACTTGCTAAGCTTGTAAGAATTCTCTCTCTTCCCACCTCCCACACTTTTTTTTTTTTATTTGCATTAAAAAAAAAAAAAAAAAAAGAAAAGGATTTTAAAACTGTCAGCTGAGCGTTTTATGC
>JAOEHX010015271.1:13725-33839 GCA_025448015.1 Bolborhynchus lineola
GCTTCTGGAGTTTTTGCAAAGTTTCATTGGATTCTGTCCTTGTAACTGCCTTGTTCTTCTGTTCTCCTATTGACTCTTGCTGTGGGAGGAATTCCAGCCTTACCTTCCCTTCTGGCACCATGCAGAAGTCACCACAGGTCACTTGACTGTTGGAGCCTTGAATGAATGGTGAAATTCTGCCCCATAGGTGGTGGCCAGTCCTTCCAGAGAGGGATGTAGCAGCAGTAGTAACTGGAGTGCTAGGGCTGTATTTGCCTTGTAAGGAGGCTAAAGCAGGCTCTTTTTTCACCCTTATGATAGAAACAAAGTGAGCCTTTCTGTAGGTCACTTTTCTGGCCACATTATATTTTGAGGGTTGGATACTCCTTTACTACATCCTTACTCTGTGCAGCTCCATAAGGAGAAGGAGACTTTTCTTCTTTTTTTTTTTTTTTTTTTTTTACCTCCCCAATTTGTTTTTTTTTTCTTTCCTCCTCTCTCTTACGTATAACACATAAAGCTTTGTTGAGTTAGTGCTCCTAGCAGCACCTGAAGATTAGTGATATGTCTAGAATTGTAATATATGGTCCGGTATTGCATCACACCCTCTCTAACAGGTAGCTGTAAAAGGTGTTCCATCATCCTGTGCACTTTCTAGTGATTTTGGCATTTTTACAGTAAATATTGAAAGCCTATTGTACTTTGGAAGGGGAGGACTGACATGAGATGAATGAGACCCTATGAGAAAGAATGTATAAAAACTATAATCATCAGTTTACTCTGCAGTTTCATGCAAGCCATATAGTAAACAGTCAATTACAATATTTAGAAATGAGGCACAAAGCTTTTTCTATGTTCACTGCTTGTGTTTTAGAACCTCTCAACATCATAGCCAGTTCTCAGGATAACTTAATACTTAGTTAATATATTTGACCGAATGACCAAATGTGGCAACTTTTGAATTATGTATCAGCCTCTTGAGTACTTGTGTGCTTTAGTTTTATTAAATCATCTCTGATTTGATTCTCTTCATTATATCGTGCAGCAAGTTCATTTCTTTTCAATTTATTGTTTGGACTTTACAATTAATATATGCAAATTAAATTGTATAGTTCCCCTCCTGTCTTCATTATGTTATCAGTGACTAATGTACTGATATTTAGAATTCCAGATACTGTTAAAATGTAGCTTCCTTATAATCTAAAAGTAAATCATAGAATTATAGACTGGTTAGGGTTAGAAGGTACTTCACATTGTCAGTTCCTGGACCTTATATTACCTCATCACAAGATGCATTTTTTCCAGACTCCATAATACCATCAGCAGCAGTACATGAGGTGTTTTTATGTATTTCAGTTTGCCAATTAGTACTACAGTGATGGTTTTCTAAGAAACATGAATTGCAACACTGCCCACTTTGCTAATAGGAATATGACAACTCAATGTAGTAACGTAATGAAATTTTTTTAAAGATAAAATTTGGCATTTCTGCCATGGTGAAGTATGGGGTTTAGTTTTCAAACTCCTCTGGGGAGTGAATGTCTGAGGTTAGGGAGATGTGAGAAGGAAACACAAATACGTGGACAGTGAAAACCTTGTATGACTCCTGTGTTTCTTGTGCCTACAGATTTGGTTGTCAGTGTTACCTTTCAGTTCAAGCCACCAACATAAATACTCCAACTGAACTACAAGTACAAGCTGTGTTTCTTTTCCTCTCATAATTATTATGAATTTCTGGCTGAAGTGCTATGTATAAGTCTTAGATGGTTGGAAGATATATAAAAAAAGTGGCGAAGCTCATCTTTTTTGTGATTGACTTGCTGTATTTCAATTTAGGAACTGTTTTCAGCTTGTTTATGGAATCATCCAAACTCTACAATCCAGAGTGCTAAACAGCTCCCACATACACAACCATACTGTTCCAAAAAAAAGGCAAAATTAAATGATAGATGGCATGTGCTCTTATACTAACGCCTGAGGCTTTTCAGTACACTACAGCAGAGGATTTCCCCTTTCTGAATGTTTAGTTAAAGTAAAAGTAAATTTGATCCACTCATAACTTCTTAATTGTATTAACTGAAGAATATATATAATTGCTTTGCAAGACATCCACTTTTCTGTATTCCTCCTGCTCCCATCTTTGTGTTAGCACAATTTTTTATTTTTTTTTTTCTGTCTCTGTGTTCAGTTGTTACAGAGTGTTTATTTCGTGGGCCTTTAGATTCTATTGCTTGATTAAAATAACATCCCATTCTTAGTAGAGAAAATTCAAGTTTACCATGTACATGAAAAAAAGTGGCTAAAGCGTTTTCTTTCTATTTGCTGTTAAATATGTTCCATACAGCTAACTTCAGAAATGTATGATTATCATTAAGTAGTTTTTTGGCTGAGAAATGGTACTAACTCTATGAAAGGTTATTTAAGTGTTTTCTTATTTTTACAGGAATAAAATTAGATCCTGACCTCACAATGGATATGATGATGATTTCCTAGTAAATATTACTGAGGAAGGCATTTCTCTTCTTAATTCTGAATCAGGTGGAAAGCTTTGATTTAGGACAGCAGCACAGGATTTTCTGAGTAACAAAGTAGTTCTGAATAGAGACACAAAATTCGTTACGAACTCGTAACTTAGGGGTAGACAATGAATGGACTTCTGCAATTTGAGCAGTTGTAATTTCATTGGAATCCGTAGAGTTCCACCAGTATAAATTAAATCTATGTATTCAAGATTACATTCCTGAATATTTAAGATTTTCTTCTTATTTATCATAGATGTACTCTTGGATGAAGAAGATGAGTTTTATGCTCCGTGTATTATTTTCTATTAGGCACGCTAAAATATTACCATTTGTTCTTCAAAGAAAACAATGTATTTGAATGAGAACTAATTACCTTTTTTTACTCCAAGTGACAAAAGCTAATATATCACACTTAGCCACTGTAAGAACTCCACTTCAGTAAACTAATTAAACTAATCCTATCTCTACTCATTATTCTCAGTTCTGCTAAATATTTTAAGAGCATAGATTTATTTCATTACATATATTATATCATGCTTAAAGAAAAGAGTTTGCATAATGTCATATTTGCATTCCCAAGAATTTCTTTTGGAGTTTTGAAATCAGACTTCAAGTTTCAGTTGAAATAATATTATTTGACCAATTTAGGGTGACAATTCTTCTTAATTGTTACTAATTATCTAGAATGATACATAGCTTTAATTAAATGTAAGTGCTTGGCATTCTTGTTAACATGTGCTAAAGAGTGACAGTTCTCCTGTGTAGAGATAACATAATGTTAGAAAGTTATTTTATTTCCAGCAGTTTACAACCTGTAATTTCATAACACAGTGGCTGATTAGTGGAGAAAAAAAGTTGCTTTTGTACTGTTACAGTTTATAAAATTAAAAGCTTATGCGTTTTCTGGACATTTCTTCAGCATTACTTTTTCTGTTGAAACTATAAAACCAGAATACATTGAATGCTAAGAATTTGACAGCAGTGTTGCTGAGAAGCTGTAAAGGAATAATACATAAGTACCACTTCAGACTAAATTGCTTTCTACTTATAGATGTCTAATGCAAGCAATTAAATACAAGTACCTAAACAAAATTTAGGAGATTTGGGAGGCTTACACCTTCTTGATTTAAGATATATGCTGCAGAGCTTTCCAAAACAATAAAGTTAATATAGATAATAAATAATCAGAATTAATTTACAGTAGGTGATTCATATGAGCTGTACAGAGTATTAAGTATTTTATTGATTTTTATAAAACACTTATATGAAAGAATTAATGGTGTACTAATTTGAATACCAGTTTTCACACTATTATTTGGACTTTAGTTTCTTTCATTAGCTTATCAGTGAATCATGAGGTTTTTAGGAAATACACATAAAAAGGGCTGTGGCTGGTTCTAGCTGAGGATACTGCATGATTTATTAAAGAACTAAAGACAGGTAACTGACAGACAGTTTGTAAATTGTTTTATCCCAAGTGCTGTGGGTTATGGTCCCTCAGCTCAACATGTCATGAAAGCTATCTCACTATTATGCTTGCCAAATCCAATTTGCCAACTTGAATTAATAGAACTGTAATTCATCTTGCTGGTATCAAACACATCAATACACACTTTTCAATGACACTTTACCCTGCTTTGCACAAAGTTTTGTTGCTTCTTGAATACAACAACAAAAATTATTTTCATAGTTTGCTCATCAATAATCAAAACATTTCATTCATGTACTAGTGGTCCATATTTATGCTGTGTTTTTGTAGTCAGTTTTCAATTATTTGTCCCTAATTTGTTACAAAAGGCCGTGGTCATTTTATTTTTGTAATCTGCTCTGTTCCTTTTCTGATGTATGCAAAAAATAAATGAGCAGATTTTTTAAAATTTGAGTTTCCTTTTATTCATCTGTTTTGCAATGATGTTATACGCTAACAAGTGTCAGATGTGATTAACAGAGGACAGCATGATGATGTAATCTGATCACTGATATTTAAAATGTTAAACATATTGCAAATACATTTTGAATGGGGAAATAATTAGAAAGAAAAAAATGGAGCAATTCACATTTTCTTTTACCCTTATCTAATACATCTCTCTCCTTAATGTTTTGGAGAATTTTGAAGAACACAGGTAACTGCTTTGTATAACAGTTCTGAGTAACTTGATTAAAAAATACAGTATGAACCATTCACTCTTAGAAACTCAGGTAAATGGCTAACTTTTCTTGTGAAGAATGTCTAGTTTTCAATTGTATTAAAAATAGTAGAAGTTTATAAATAGTTCAAAGCCAATATGCAAATATTGTGTGTAATATTTTTACTTAGTTTCTTAAAATAGTAATTCATTTCACTGATAAAGGTATTTACTGAGGGAAAAGTTGTAGGTTATGCAGTTCTTCACCTTCATCATGCTTATTCAGATTTGAGCTCCATCGGTAGTGATTGAAAATGTAGCGCTGATGCACAATCAGTGACCTCTGTGTCTGTGGCTTGCAGTTCATTCAAAAGATGCTGGTAACTGGCATCTAAAGAGCAGTCATAGCATGTGGCAGTCTTCTAGTGTGGCATGGCACTCAAAAGAATAAATATGTCTAAAACCAAACTGAGGACTTTTTTGTGGGTATTCCGGTCTACTCAGACTTAGTAGCTTACTAATGTGTGTGGAAAAAGCCTGTGATCCCATTCCAGTTGTGTCTGAAAAATGCCTGTGAGAAATTCTTGATGTTGTCCCCTGGTTTTAAGTCCTTACCAGCTGTTCTAGAAGTTGCAACTTGATGATCTTAAGGTCCTTTCCAACCCTAACTATTCTATGATCCTATGTGAACTGCTGAGCAGTGCTGTGAGAGGTATAGTTCTGTTGAAATTGGAGCAGAATGGAAGTTATGCAGAACTGCCTGTAAATGAGGCTGTAGAGTTTGGAGTGAGAAATGTATGAGGAGACTTGGAGCTGGTAAGTGCTCAGAAGATCATAGGAAATTGTTGTTTTCATGAAGATCTGGAATCTCAGTTTTGGTGGATTTAGAGTACTCTGTTTTGCTATAATTGCTAGTAAGTACGATGGAAGGAAAAAAGAAAAAAAACCAACCAACCCACTAAAACCCCTAAACTATTAATAGCATATTCTGTATGGTAAATAAGGGGTTGGCAGAGTATCAACCTTGTCATTATGAAGCAACATTGTTTTATCAACACCAGATAAAACAGATAAGCAGAGAGAAAGGGACTTTCTACTGTGAAATGTTTGGTATTTGCCTCCTGAGTATCTTTCTTCACTGTTTATGTATTTTTCTCAGTGTTTTTTTTTATGGAACCACATTCTTCAGCACTAGTTATCAATGAAATAAATTCCAAACATCATTTGCTAGATATGATAATACTCAATAAAATTAGTTGTACTCTTCAAAGTATGCTGTGCCTGAATAAAATATGAAGCGTGTATATAGTTTCAGTATGCTTGCATAGCTTTTGACAGTCAGCTCTGTGTCATACTTGATGGATGTATGGAATTACTTATGTTTTTCATATGTCTGCATATTTGATAAGTCATCTATAGGATTGTGTAGTAATCTTAGATGGTGAGTTTATCTGATCATCCTCCAAATTTCAAATACTTTGTACATAAATATGTGTTTATCTCTATGAATACAGGCCTTATCTGTATAGTTTTTATGTTAAGAAATACCCGTGTGTTTATGCAGTGCCAAGTATGCATAATTTATGGTTATAGAATCTTTTACACTAAGCTTGTTCAACAATACTCTCTTTTTATTTCTATTTGCATTCATTATTAAGTGCCAACAAAGAGTTATTTTGGAAATAGAAGAAAATTTTACATTTTACATTTTTCTTTCAGGCACATCTTGTTTGTTAAACAATGAGTCTTTTGTTATCCTCTTTTCATCGTTTACAGTAACTTGCGTACTCATAGTACTTACATTAATTGGCGTGTAAGAAACATCAGTTAAACAGACTTGTACATATCCCTCCTGAATAATGCAGTAAGCTAAATGCATTTGAAATCTAATATGGTCTCATATTGGTAAATTAGATGCAATTGTAGGTCATGTTGTTCATATATTAGCTATGTTTAATGATAAATTTATGATATATACCTCATTGGTCAAAGTATCTATGGATAATATAAGATTATATGGAACTATAGTAAACTTAAAACTGTTAAGGTGGTGAAAGTCATTTTGCATTTTTTAAAGACTTCATAGACTACAAACTTCATGTCAGTTTGGCTTCTGTATAGTAATTTCTTAAGGGACAGCATTTTATACAGTCTGAAGACCAGACCTTTCACTTTTATAAGTCTTAAACCTCAACTGTAGTTATTCCTCTTGAGGACCTGACCTCAAGTGCTAAATATACCAATTATATCTTTTGCTAGGCAAAGAAGATGATGACAGTACATTCCCATGCACTCACAGCAGCAGTTTCATGTATTTGATGAGCTCACATTCACAAGGCATCACCATATCCTGTAGTAAACAGCCAGGTGGACCAGACATAACATAGTCCATAGTGAGTACATAGTCCTACATTATATTAAGCTATTTGTCCTTTACTTTCCAGAACTGTGATGACTAGCTGTTGGTGTTGGGCGGGGGTATAGTATTAGGAAATCTGACTGTTTGATTAATCCATTAAAATGCTTTTTCTCATCCACCTAACAAAGACACCATTTCTATGATGTGCATTTTAGCCTATTGTAAAATGTCAAAAAGTCCAAAGAAACTCCAGTGTATTAATTAAAAAATTATTTGTCTGTAATTACTGCTGGTCATCATAATATATAGAGAGGTATTTAGAAAGAAAATTAGCCAAAGTGAGCAAATAGCTCTCTGGATACCTGGGTATTAAGAAATGCATACAATATTCTCAAACTGTTGAAGTGGTCTTTACACACTATAATCACAGGGCCTGTTAGTAAAATGTCAGATATTTATTCTGTTATTAAAATGACAGATATTTTAAAATTCTAAAGTATAATACTTACAATGTTGAAACAAAGGGTGATCATACTGTTAAATTTATCTGTAGTGCATTTGTACATTCAAAAGCTGCTAGTTTTACATGAACAGACCATATAGCCTAATTTCAACTTTAGATTAGTAGCCTAGTGGTTTTGTGCTTAAGCCCACATTACCTGTATTCAGGTAGTTTGCAGCTCAGGTGTTATTGTTGAACGGTATAATAGTCACAGAATATTAAAACTTATGTTGTGAATTACATACCCCAAAGTCAAACACACAACTAGTTTAAAGTCTTATAGTATATACAAGTCTTAGAGATACATGTGATGTCTTCAGTTAATCAAATGGTGCAGCTGGATCATGACAAGTGGACATGAAGTGGCATAGGTACAGATAAGAGCTAATAGAATCATAGAACAGTTTGAGCATGTGGCAGGGGAGGTCACAAGTTACCAAATTTTAAGACAGAATTTCTTATCAAAAATTACGTCATGTGGCTTCCTAGCAGGTGGCTGGACTCACTGACTCAGGAGTTATCATCCATTTCTGCTTTCTTTCCAAGAAAAGTCAAAGTCACAGGTGCTCTGGTGTTTTCAATTGCCAAAATCCCTGCAGGTGGTAGGATTAGCCAGCTAAATTTGTCCATGAATAATAGGAAATCTGTGTTTTCTCATCCACATTCAGTAATTCACACGTTACTACTATATTTGGTGATAGTGCTACTTTTCCTAATACTTGTATTTTATAAATGGAAGCCACAGAAAATTCTTACTTTGAAATTTATGATGTTTGGACAATTAGTTGCTTCCACATGTTGACTTCATGGAGTCTTCAGGGGCACGCAGTCTTTCCTGTGATCCTAATTGTAAGTTCTGTGCATCTATAAATATTCAAGTAGCCCATTTTATTATGTGATAAAGGAATTATGGTTTGTATCAGTATAAAGGAAAATGAAGTGTAGACTGTATCAAGTTACCTTATTTCAGGGGGAGGTTAATTGGAAATACAGCTCACACAGTGTGTGATGATGTGGAAAAAAAGAACAGAAGTGACCACAGTCAATGCATGAAGCCTACTTGCTTACCTTTTTTTCCTTTTTCTTAAGCATTTATGGACAATTTAACTGACACAGTGTGCTGCAAATGGATAGTTTCCACATCTTCCTGTGCTGTCAAATTCATATTTTTTTAAAATTACTAATAATAAGTGCAGAGAAAGGAAAAATTATGTTTTGAGATTATACTGAATGTCAGCTGTAGTAACTACACTGTGGCTGCAGATGGTTCTGGTGCTTGCAGAATCAACTGCTTAATAAATTTTTTACTTGTAAAATCTTACTTATAATTTACTTTTCAAGAACTCATTTTGTGCAAAATTTAATTTCAGAATTAAAATCTCGGTGAAGGCATGCCTCAATGCTTCTTTTGTCAGTGGAGTTAAATCTTGTTCACCTATGTGTTTACACTTTAAAGGCATCATTAAACTAATACTATTTCCAAAGATTAATGACAACATAGTACCTGCACTAAAAACTAAACAGCTGCAAGCTAAATAGAACTCTTATGATTCTGTGTATGTGGGTGTTGTCATTACTGCCATGAGGAAGAAATTAGGATAAAATCCAACTTTACCCTTCATGATCTCCAAGATTCTGTGGGACCACATCTGATAATATCGCTTCACAGAAATCTTTTTGTGGTTTTGAATAAGGTTCTACTGAGCAAGAACTACAGGACTTAGCCTTAGGTAAATATATATTCATATATTGTATTATTTTCAGGGTGCCTGAAGTTATCTTATATGCTACATCCTCTCCCAATGTCAGTTTACATGTATAATTATTGTTGCTCCAGCTGCATTAGCTTACACCTTCTTACATATTCTCTTTATATTTTTATTGAGAATCATCACTAAACCAAAAAGAAAATTGTCCTTTCCTTTCAGGGTAGATAGAAGTGTTTTTATTCCTTCAATTTTATCAGAGTGAAACCTTTTGTCACACTCTTAAGTAGTTGTATTTTCCTACTTTGCTTTTTCCAATGTTCATTCTTGTGAAGCAATCAGCTGAATAAGCATTTTAAACTGTCACCCAAATTACTAAGTGTACTGCCAATGTATACCTTGACAGTTCATATGAACAGAAAGAATTGTATCTTTGTCTTCGTTATTATATCTAGATACATTCGTTGTAGAAGTGAGATGAGCTTTTTGCCTGTGTGCATGTGTCTATATGTAGCATACAAACAAAAGGTAGGGGATTATCCAGAATATTTGCTTGTTTTCTGTCATTTTCAAATTCAGAAAATGTGCTGATATTTGGGGTGATTCTTTGGTATCAGCTCATTTCAACAACTTTATAGAATTAATTTAAAAAGGAGAATTAATTTAAAAAACAAAAAAATTCTATAGTTGGTATCAAAACCTACAGAACTGAGAAAGGACAGGTAGTAAGGAAAGATTATGAGAAGAAAATAGTGTAGTAGAATTAATAAAAATCAGCATGGCCTGTGCTGGTGGTTGTCTTAGCTGACTTTTACATGCTGGTAGAATACAACGTCTTGGATGAGAAATAGTCTTGAATGTTTTGGTCTTTTAACAGTCTTGAGTGTTTTGATAATTTAACAACTTCCTGCAGCCGACTAGTCCAGCTATTTGCTTTCTGGAGGATAGTCTGCCTATTGCATTGGCTTAGTGTTGTGTTTTGAACTGCTGGGTGTAGGTGCTGCTTTTGGACAGTGCATTTGAATCTCAGAAGCAGTTGCAGTCTAAGGACAAGTGAAATCCAAGTTTCTGAATTTTACTAGCATTTAACTGAATACTATTTACACATAAATATGTGTAAAATGATTGTTATTTCATCTCTGATCGCTACCTTGTGATTAATCTTGACATTCCCTTGAGCAGTTGTGCAGACTTCGCTGTGTAGGCTTTGCCATGCAGTACAGCAGCAAGTAATACTATCTCCGTAGTATTACAGGGTTGTTTTTTTTTTTTCCTAGAAATACATCCTTCAGTAAAAAAGGCTGCTTACCCCACTCCTCTTTTTATCACCAACATAAGACACATGGAAGTAAAATAAAGTAACCTCTCACAGCAGAGGAAATAGTTGACCTTTTACCTGTATAAAGTTGGATCAGATTCCTGGACTAACGGAGGAGTACGAAAAATGCTAAGGTTGTCTTGCCTCTCTTGAGACCTAGGAAAGAACATTTAACTGCAAGTAAAGTGGTCAGTAAAATGCACGTTGCAGAAAGATCGATTTTGATGTTGTGCAACAGATGGCAAATGTTGGACACCTTTACAGTATTAGAATAACTATAACTTATTTTTTAAACTTATTTATGATATTTAGTTATGAATGAAAGTAAGGATGTGAGAGAGGATTAAAAAGAAGCTTAGAAAGAAATGCACAATTAATTTCAAATCCATTTGAACTCCATTAAGATAATGAGTGAATGTTCTGAGTGAAGAATTATACAGCAGGATTGCAAAATGACAGTGCCTCTTTCTCATACCTAGTTAATTTAGCATTATTGTATAAGAAGAAATCAGATGTGTACTTTCTGTGCATTCCACTGTCTATCAGGCTGAGGTAAAGATTTCCTATCAAATAGCTAAATTAAAAAAAACAACCTTGCCATTAGTGGTCTGTTCATCTTCTGACAAAACTCTTGCCGCTGGACCCTCTAGGCTTTTTTTGCAATTTCTGAGAAGGTAGAGACCAAAGCCAGAGTGCTGAAATCGTGGAGATCTTGTTTTATCTTGTGGTGCTTAAAACTATTGACACATTTTCCCTAGCTTACACTTACGCTTCTGGAAATTTCACAGTGTTAGTACAAGTTCAGCAGTCATGTGTGATATGTGTCTTAGAATAGGAAATAAAATGAGGGGTACATATCACTGATGACATGGAAAATACATATGTACCAGTTGAAAATAAATTCAGATTGTCACGTAATGTCTTCCCAGTTAATTCTGAACGATTATTTTAGGTTTGTTTTGTTTCCCAGTATTAATATTTTAATCTAATGCACTTCTGACCTCCAACCACTGCTTTTTTTACCAGTGCCACCTGAAAGCCATGATTTTTTTTTGTCTGATAAAACTGATACTGAATTTGAAAAATGTTAGTAGCAAGATTTTATGCTCTTGTAAGTTGTGGTGCCCAATGTTAGAGAACTCAAGAATGACACTGTAGTTGTAATTACTTCTTAGAGTCTTTTAGACCAGGTACAAAATAAATTACTACTTAGAAAAAATATTAGTGCTGAGAAAATGTACAGAGATATCAAAATGGCAAATGTTATGCTGCTTTCCCTCAAGTATTGAGGTGACCTGAGTCTGTAACAACATGGAAAACGTGATGTTGGGATAAGAAGGTCATTTAGACGTCAAGCAAAAATCAGTCTTTGTCCTTTGCCATAGCGATCTCTGAATATCTACAGTATCAGCTACTGTAGATGGGAATTTCACAGCTAATCTGATATGAATGGTGTGTAGATAAAACCCTAGTAGATTTTCATTCCTAGAGATATAGATAATTAGAGAGTTACATAGTAAGGAGATAATTAATGCCATTTTAGCAAAGCACGTGCCTTAAAGTATTACTGTCAACAAAATCTGTTATTTATAGGGATTTTCACATATAAATACACTTTCTGGAATATTACAGAGAGTTGCACATACAAATATTGATCAGAACTGATTTTTTTTCCCTTGAGTCCATGTGCTATCTATAAAGGGAAAGTGCTGACTGCCACATACTGCTGATAGCAGATTTTTTTTGACAGCAAAGAGCTGACTGTTCCCTAAACCATGTAGCAGCATTGTACGAATTATAAAGCTTATGTGACAGACCTGTTCTGTATTCCAAGAACTGCAACATACCTGTCATCTGATAGAAGCAAGAATGCACAAGTCATCACTTTACTTTGGAAACAGAACAGATGATAAAATTATTTCTTACTACTAACTAATTCCCCCTCTAGTAGAGATAAGCTTCTTTGTTCAGCTGTAAATGAAACATTAGGGTATAAGCTGTCAAGACAGAAGTGTTGGAGAAGCTAAGATTTTATCAGCCGTAGTAACATTTTAGGCAATAAATTGTTTTGTTGGGCAGAATACTAATCTCCAGAGGTACAAAGAAACAAAGCTCATTAAGGTAAATGCTTAAAGCACGCACAAAAAACGCAAAGATGAAGGCTTATTGCCTTTGTTTTGGGGATAGATAAAACATTTGCACTTTTTCATCTAGGTGTAGCATTGAAGAATTATGTGGTGCTGTTATTAAAAAGAGGTACTTGTAGACTCGTAGAAAGCTTTCTGAATATATCCAAGGGACAGATGCATTTCTGAAATACCAACAGAGAGCTGTAGTAAGCGATGGCTTTTTGGAAATTGCTTTGTTTCCCTCTGGGCAAAATTAGGTATCTGCACATTGTCCTGTAGTTAGCATTCAACATTAATAGCCAATTATTATTAAATGAATGTTTGAAATAGAGAAGAACAAGTGTCTGAGTTATACTAAGTAATTTTACCAGTTTAAATACCTAAATTAAATTCAGAAGGCTCTGTAGTGTAAAGCAGTAGGATGATGGGAGGAGAGGATCTCTGTTGCTGTTAGGAACTGCAGCTAAATAAAAATGTATTTGGAATGTGATGAAGGAATTAACAGTTCTATAAACCAAGGGTGGACATAAATTTGCTAACAGAAACAGTTAAATAGTAAGTAAAGTAGGTCGGAGGAATCTGTGTGTGTGAGCTAAAAAACCACAGTACAGCCTGCAACTAGCCAGAGGCAGATACTGCTTTCCATTATTATTCGTTTGAAGTAACATTTTAGAAAACTGTAAAATAAAACTAAGTTTAGTACATAATACAGAGAACAAAACTCTACAGCTGAAAAACTGCACAGAAGATTATGTTAATAGCTTACACAAATGTCTTCAGAATTTTCTCTGAACAAAAGAGCCAGTAAAAGATGATTTGAAAAGAATCAAGCAAGATGGGATAAAGCGTAGGAATCAGTTGACCAAAACAGGGGTTATTTATTAATGGCTTTCAGTAGATAGGAAAGCACAGACACCATTTGGGGTGAAATTGTATATAGGTGACAACAAAAAGTGCTGAAGTCTGCTGATTGTATTTTTACAAAGACACAATGTTGTTTAGATACTGCTGTCAGTCACTGGATTATTGTTCCATGATGGACAGATCTCTTCTGAATTGCAACTTTGTTTTCCTTCTCTATGGAACATTATAATTTTGGCAAACCAGTATAATCTGCTTGATTTTATGAGAGTAAGTACAATATCAGCTTTGTTATCGGCTAGTACTGAAATTAATGAAGTTGTCGTTTCTTCATTTGGGGTAGCTGTGCTCATCTGAGGGACAATGGTTTGGTGAAGGAGGATTCAGTGATACTTTTTTACTATCTTGAGTGATGTTATTAGCCATATTTTATACAAGTGCTTTATATGCACTGCATAACTGTAAAAGAATATAAATTTTAATAGATTTTTAAAATTGAGATTTATTCTGGAGAATTTAGATTTTGAGAATGTAAATCTACTGTATGCTGGCATGTTCCTTGTTCAGTCCTAGTTTCACTGTAGCGATCTGAAACAGCAGGAACCTTTAGGTGATTTACTCCAAATACTGCATCACACTGAATGAAGCCCAGCTTTATTTTGACACTTACTGAAGGGCTGCTTTCTGATCTGAAAATAATGCTAAGGCAGAATTCTTGTACAAGTGCTGAAGTTGCCTGGGAACATGAGAAGTCCACAGGTAAATTCAGAAGACCAAAATATCTGGATTTCTGGCTTTTAGTATGAGCTTTACTATGCTTTCCTTATATTTGGGGAATCTCTTCTCTTAGATGTCTCCACAGCTGGATGCCAGATTTTAGACACAGAGTCTTCCTTTTAAGAGATCCTGCATGCTTCAGGAAAACTAATCAGTCTACAGCAGTTTTAAGTTATCTTTGAAAATTCTGATTTCAGTATATTGGGTTTTTTTTTTCTTAATTATTTGTAAAATAGCCTTGACAGAGGCATTGTACCTGTATAAGAGTAATGTATTATTGCTATTTTTTAAAAAGTAATACTGGAATCTTTACCACTGTTGACTCATCCCCATTGTACTCTGTCACAGTTATGCATGAGCTAAATTTCATCTCACTAAGAGAAATAAAAATTCCTCCATATTTGAGTTATCATGATCAGCAAATAAACAAGAACTTGCCTATAATCTTCTAAAATGCACGGGTTGGCTTTTAAGTGCTGCAGACTATAACTGTGAATTTGTCAGAGCTTAGCTGTGAGTTTGTCAAAGCTTAGCTGTGGTATACAAGTACAAAGTTAATGGAACAGCAACTTGAAGATGATGATTTAGATTTAGCTTAGGTATAAGGAAGTTCTTCCCTGTGAGGGTGGTGAGGCCCTGGCACAGGTTGCCCAGAGAAGCTGTGACTGCCCCATCCCTGGCAGTGTCCAAGGTTGAACAGGTCTTGGAGCAGCCCAGTCTAATGGCAAGTGTCCCTGCCTGTGGCAGAAGGTTGGGACTAAATGAACTTTAAGGTCCTTTCCAACCAAAACCAGTCTGTGGGTCGTTAAGTCATGTTAGGGATCAAATCCAGTCATTTTTATTAGTTCAGCAAGTTGATGTTTCTTTATTTTGTAATGCATTATCCTAAGCAACTTGCTTTCAGAGTTATATGCCAGTACTGAAAAGGCCTATTATGAAAATGAGTTAATAGAGCTATTGTTAAGAAGCCAATAAATCATGAGTGAATTACTTGAAGTAATTGAGGTAATCCAAATATTTAGGATTTCAGTTATTGTTATATTTTGATGTTTTATATGAACAAAAATAGAATAAATTACTATATGTGTATGGATAACTATACAGTTCCTTTACTCTTAGGGGAGAAGCAATCATGTAGGCTGAACAGATTCCTTGACTTCTGAAGCCAGGTGCATATAGGCAGGATGACAAGGCAGATGTGCAGACCTCTAGAAAATGTTTGAGAATTTCCTCACTGCCTATTGGTGAGATGTAAGCTGTTTTTCTGTGACCATACACTGTGGAAACCCTAGATCTGAATGGCTCCTGGTTTTCCTGTCACTAAGCTGAATTAATTGTTGACATAGCATTATGAAAACCAGTGTAGAACGCTGACAATAGGCTACAAACCATTGTGTGACTGCAAAACAGAAAGGCTAAACTGCACAAAATCCATAGATTAAGAAGATTCCTTCCTGAACTACTTCATATTGAGAAGTGTTTCTAGAGTCCATAGAACACTGTTTTTAATGTATTTAAAAGTTGGTAGTAGTAATTCGCTGTCCTAGATTCATCCTATGTGTTTCTGACATTGTAGTCATTGTATCTAGGATGTTTTGGGGGTGTAGCTGTTCAAGAGTGCTTAGATGAAAACAAAAGTGTTTTGGAAGTGGACATTAGTAGTATATGAAATACACATTTCAACCTGGACTGTGTGTTTGTGAACCTGAAACACAAGGTGAAAGGGTTTTTCTAATTTAATTGGTATTCTAAAGTAATCTTAATCATGCATTTGTCTTCTTTCAAAGTACAAATTTAGTTTTAAATGCACACTTCTCTTGGAATAATGATTTGACATTTAGTGAAATACTCAGAGACCAGGAAAGTTTTTCGTATTTAGAGGTGGCTTGTTTTTATCTGACATCTGGTTAAACTTTGGGCATGTTACTGCCATGAATCACCAGGAAATAAAACCAAAAGAAGAATCAGTTGAACTATTTTCTTTGTTCTTTTCTGCTTTTGGAGCTCATGGAGCAGCTTGAAAGTAGATAAAACTCTGAAAAAAAAAAAAAACCCAACAAAGTTTTTATTTGTTATTAAAAGTGAAGGAGAAGAGTTTACTGTGAATGTCAAGTTCCAGAATCTGTGAATTTTGACAGCAAGTGTAAGGGCTGTGGTTTGATGATCCAGGATGTCTGGCTTTTAGGATTTTTCATACTGCATTAGAAATGCCATTCTAACAGGGTACAAGGTGCTGATCTGATAGAAACTTCAACAGGCTTGCTTTGTACTGACAGGACTATCCCAAATCAGGCGTTCTCTTACTGTGTCATTCTAACTTTATGCAAGATCAGGTATTTCTGTCTTCTCCCAGCCTTTATAAAGCCAGTGCAATCCCACCTCTGAACCATGCATTCTAGTTTATTGGGTAGAAATATTGCTATAGCTGATGTGCTGAGATTTGTACTGCAGGTAATCCAACAATGTACAGATCTGGTAGCAGTGATAGAGGAATCCTGACAGACTAAGAGAAAGTCAGGAAACTGCCAAGGATGCATTCTTTTGTCAGCGTTCATATCTGTCAGGAGCTAGCAAGCACTCCTGTGGAAACAAGGCTATGGGACCCTTTGTCTTGGGCTGGGAGTGGTGCGGCACTCAATACATCAGATCAGACACTGACTTCCAGACACTCAGCTGTGCTGACTAAATGTGTCTGTCAGACTGTGGCATAACATGCCAATGATGTTGCCATAAAATGCCAGATTTATGAATTGATACACAGAGAACATGAAAAAATAATATCCTGTTGACCACTTTGTCAAGCTCTAATGCTTCTGTGCTTGAAGAAAAAAACATATTTTGGATCTTTGTGAAATGAGATTCAGAAAGTTAAGTAGCCAGATGTATCTTCATATACATCTTTAGTGGCAAGATACCAGTATCTTACGTTGTAATTTCTGGAACTGTGCAGATTTTTTACATTGATCTGAATTAATCAATTAAACCTAATGTGAGTACAGTTCAGAATTTGGCACTTGAGTATGCTGGAAAGATTTGCAGTATGAGGTTAGAATTTTCTATTCAGTACAACAGTGCAGTTGTCTTTTGTTTGAGCAAGAGGAAAGGGAGGAGTAAAAGTTTGTAAGATTATACACATAACCTGTCAGAAAACTCCTCGAAATGGTAGAAACTTTAGAAAAGTCAGTGTACAATATAGTCAATGAGTACCTTACACTGTGGTTCACAAAATTGTTTAATGCATTATTTACTGATAAAATATCAAGTGTTTTATACACACATACCTCCATATTTTAGTTTGGGGGGTTTTGGTCTGATTTTTCTTTCTTTAATGTCAACCCTTTGCCTTACTTATTTGGATTTCTATCTCAAAGGCAGCAATGATAACTGAAGAAAACAGTAATGATACTTAGCTGAGAAATTGTACTATGATTGCTGCTAGGGTCAGGTATTGCAGATTGATCTTGGATCATGCAGATTAGAGTATAATCCACTGGCATGCTTTCAGTGTCAAGAGGTAATTTTCAAGTGCACCCTAGTTCTCTGCGCTCCTTATCCATTTGCATCCTTTGCATGGTTTTAATTTCAAGGAAAATCTCATCATCTTTCCTATGCTGGTGTTCTTATTTTTCCTTTGTACAGTGGTTTAGAGACCTAACTTTGCTACCTTGGAAAGAGAATAATGGAGGGCTAGTACTGAAAAAACTGTGATAATGTTCAGGTAAATCCTTGAATTACAGTATTGAAGATGCTTGAAATTTTAGTCTTTGCTGACTGGAAAGCTAGGAGAATCTTTCAGCAGTGCACAGTGGGTGGACCACATTCCTCAAATAATCCAGTCAATTAAAAATTGATTTTTGTTTTAGACAGCATGTTGGTGATGTAGTGGGGAGACAGTGTATGCATTACCAACAGAGCTCTCATCAGTTAAGTGATATTTAGGTGATCTTCTGTCATGGGGGAAAGCAGTGCAGTTGATGGTCTTTGCTCCTGAAGAAATTAAATTGAAGTGTCAGATACCAGAATTGCATTTTATTTCTAATATGTTGTCCTGCCAGCCTGGGAGAAGCTATGTGAAGTCTGTGAATACAAAGGGACAAAAGTGCTAAATTTAGCAGAAGCTGAATGGTTTGGGGAAGACATGATAGCATGGCTTTTAGAGTTTTTGAGTAAATGCATTTAAAGAAATTGAATCCTGAGCTCCAGTGGCTGGACCTTTTGTCTTCTACCTTTCACCCTGCTCCTGGCAGCAGATCTAAAGTAAACAAAAAAATATGCATGATCTAAATTGTACCCATCTTGTTTATTAAAAGGAAAAGAAGTTATAATGCCACTGAAAATGTAGACAAGAAACTTAATGTAGTTGAGTACAAAAAAAGCCTTAAACTGTCAATTGAAAAATTGTTTTACCTCAGATTTGCAAGATTCTGAGTTACAGAATGCAAAAAATTTGCCTTTTCCTAATACCAGAAACACGTGGAAACATGCAGTCATGCGGGTTGGACCATACCAGCAGTATGTATTGTGAGCCTGGGCAATGTCTTTTAGAGACACAGTACCAGCTTACAAATCTGAAGTTAGTCTGGTCTTGTCTTGATTCATTAAAGTATGTGATGTTAATGATAGCTTTGCAAAATTTCTAACGGAATAGAAAATGTGGAGAAAGGTTTATCTGAACTGGTGAATGAAGTTGCTAAGCCACTGTCCATCATATCTGGAAATTCATGGCAGTCAGGTTAAGTTCCTGGTGACTGGGAAAAAGGAATTATAGCCCCCATTTTCAAGAAGGGAAAAATAGATGACCCAGGGAATTACAGACCAGTTATTCTCACCTCTGCCTGGTAAAATCTTGGAGTAGATTCTCCTAGAAAGCATACTAAAGCACACGAAAAACATCAAGGTGGCTGGTGACAGCCAGCATGGCTTCACTAAGGGGAAATCCTGCCACACCAATTTGGTGGCCTTCTATGATCGGGCTACGGAACTGATGGACAGGGGTAGAGCAGTTGATGTCATCTACCTGGACTTGTGCAAAGTGTTCAACTTGTGCAAAGATGTCCCACACGACATCCTTGTCTCTAAATCAGGGAGACATCAATTTGATAGGTGGGCCACTCAGTGGATAAAGAACTGGCTGGATGGCTGCATGCAAAGAGTTTTGGTTAATGGCTCAATGTCCAGCTGGAGACCCATAATGAGTGGTGTCCCTCAGGGGTCGGTGTTGGGACCGGTCTTGTTCAACATCTTTGTGAGTGACTTGGACAGTGGGATTGAGTGCACCCTCAGCAAGTGTGCTTACGACAGCAAGCTGAGTGGTTTGGTTGATATGCTGGAGGGAAGGGACCAGAGGGACCTTGACACGCTTGTGAGGTGGGCTGATGGCAATCTCATGAAGTTCAAACATGCCAAGTGTAAGGTCCTACACCTGGGTTGGGGCAATCCCAGGCACAGCTACAGGTTGGGCAGAGAAGAGATTAACAGCAGCCCTGTGGAGAAGGACTTGGAGGTGTTGGTTGATGAGGAACTTAAAATGAGCCGGCAGTGTGCACTTGCAGCCTTGAAAGCCAACCAAACTGCATCAAAAGGAGTGTGACCAGCAGATGAAGGAGGTGATCCTGCCCCTCTACTCTGCTCTTGTGAAACCTCACTTGGAGTATTGTGTGGAGTTCTGGTGTCCTCAACATAAAAAGGACATGGAAGTGTCGGAACAAGTCCAGAGGAGGGCCATGAGGATGATCAGGGGACTGGAGTACCTCCTGTTTGAAGACAGGATGAGAAAGTTGGGGCTGTTCAGCCTGGAGAAGAGAAGGCTGTGTGGAGACCTCATAGCAGCCTTCC
>JAOEHX010015276.1:0-12046 GCA_025448015.1 Bolborhynchus lineola
CCTGCCCATGGCAGGGGGGGTTGGAACTGGATGATCTTAAGGTCCTTTCCAACCCTAACTATTCTATGATTCTATGATTCTATTATTTGGATTAGACCTCAGTTTTTGGTGAAATACTGAGACAGATAAAACCCAAGGAAAATGGAGATTAATGGCAGTGTAGTGCACAATACCTCACCATACAGGCTAACATGGATGGGCCAACCTTGCTCCCTTTAAAGGAAACTCTTGGTGAACAAACATCATGCAGATGGAAAGCAATAAGAAAATAAACCCTCATGGTTTCAAGGTTAAATGATAGCTCATTGTAACAAGAGAGGCTGAATTACATGTTAAGTATTCACTATTTCTAGGCAAATGTAAGGTTGAAGAAAATGAAGCAGCAAATCCATTCTAATGCATAAAATTATTTCTACCATGAATTATCTGAGTTACCTCTTGCTTCCATTCTGATATATGTTGAAAGTAATGTTTAATTATCTCAATATCCCACTAATAATGAAAATCTGAAATGCATTCAAGGAAAATTGCAAGGGAGAAAACTGGTTTTAAAAATAAGTTAACTGATCAAAGTATTTTAATCCAAAATATCTTGCCTGTTAGTATTTTCTTCCTAAATCTGCATGGAAATTAATGTACTGGCCTTTCACTCTACTTTTGAGTTATATTGGCTGCACCTGCACTTCCAGCTCCACTAAAATATCAAAAGATACTCCATATTTAACACCACTCAATTATCTGTTCATGTACCAAAACTGAAATCAATCTGCATGTCAGGGCCCTGAGAGTCTTAACAGGCCTTACTGGCCCTGAAAACCCCACAGGACTTTACCAATGGCACCATTTCCCCAAAGGGTCTCCATTTCAGCCCTGTCCAGGGCTGTTGGATCTTGCCCCAGTGACACAGTAGGGTGCTGGTCTCCAGCTCCCCAGTCTTGCCCTGCCTGGCCATGGGGCTCGCTGAGCTGGGTCCATCCATGGGCAAATATCTCAGCCTGGCTTGGCCCAACCCCAGGGAGCTGACTGACGCCAAAGGCTGCCCCCCAGTTCACCTGGCTGGGCCAGGGGGATGGAAGCTGGCTGGCGAGGTCCTGTTCAGCAGCAGCAGGGCACCCCTATGCTCCTGGTGCATGAAGCAGCCAGCCCTTGTGCCCTGCTGACACAGTCTTCATTACAGATAACGGCTCACAGACTGGCCATTCTGTATTAAAAATGTTAATATAGACATGCTGCTGAAGTTAAATGATACTAAAGCTTTGCGCCATGTGAACAGTTCCTCACCCTTAGCACTGAATGTCATTATCAAGTGCAGTCATTTTGTGTTCTGTAAAGCAGCCATCTTTTATATTATGCATTCTAAGCACATCATTCTGAAAAGGAGAGAAACTAAGTATTTGAGTAGTGCTGAAAAAAAGATGGAGAGAATCACAGTATCAGGGAAAACCAATCAAACATTTTCTTTTCAGTCCGTGTAAGCACCTATAGTGTTTTGTGGACATATTCATGATACATATATTAGCTGTTCTGTATTGACTTCCTTGCTACTCAGTCTTAGCACAGGTTGTACGCAAAATCGGTAACAAAGAAAGGCCATTTTCATAAATTTGAAACTATTTTTAGTCTAAGTAAAAGTTTGATCTACGATTCTGTTTTTGAAGAGGCTGCAATGAAAAAGAGAACAGTCTAAATAATATAATGTGCTTGAAAAACAGAAAGCTACTGTCAATCTCTGAGCTGCAGTACCATGTATTTCTTGCCCTTCCAGAACTTTTCTTTGAGATGTCTTTATTTTTTTCTTTTTTTATTTATTTTAAAACAGACATCTCTTGTTGTATTTTCTCATTTGCTGTATAATTCCATCCCCGGTCTAATTTCAACAGAGAAGATACAGTAGTCTGCTATACACATATCTGGGTACCTGCACTGGGAAGGACAGGAGGGCTTCATTCTGCTCAGGGCTCCAGTGTAATGAATGCAGAAGCAGAAGCTGGAGAAGCATATGCATTTTGTTCATTATAGACGGGCAGTAAAAAGCGTTTTGCACGTAGATTTTGACCACTTGATCATAATGGGCTCCTTTCACAAACATTAAAATAACTATCAATGGTGTATTGCCATTAATTCAAACTCTGTATAATCCTTTAAAAATTCATCTGATATATGGATATCAAATCCAAGTTCAATGTGCTCTTCCTCTTTTCCTGATCCTTTTTGGCTTCTCATCCCACTAAAAAGTAATAAAAGAATTATTACTTCTGTTAATAAGGCATACCTAAGGCAGACTTTTCAAAAGTAACATTTTCTATGTGCAACTCACTTTAAGTTCAGTGCCCATTTAGCAGGTGGGGAAAGAAGCATCATTTTATGAATCTGTTTCTTCCTTTTTCTTGTTTTTCCCCTACAAATTATACAGAGATTTTCTTCATCATGATTTAGATTAAAGTAACTTAGATTAAAGTTATTCATTCTTTCAAAAAGGTACCTTTCCTGGGTTTCCTTATGATTTTAAATCCAAGGATCTTACTGTTGAAGTTTCTCCATGCGTTTTGTTTCTCTATAGACAATTCTGCCGCATTGTGTCATGCACCACCTCAGGTCAGAAACCACTGCAAACACTTCATGGTGTTTTTTTGGGTAAAAGTAGCTTTTTTTCTAGCACTCCCTGGTTTTGAAATCCTGTTACCTTTGAAATGGACTTGGTTACTATTTAGTGGTACTACTAAATACAAAAAGTTGGCTTGTGATGTAACCTGTATAAACAGTAACACTGGTGCCTTATCAGACTCAACTGCACTATTCACATAAATTACCAATGTAAGAAAAATGGTCAAAAGGGATCATTACAGTTCAAAAACATGTCCAAGAGCATTCCATGTAACTTCTGTTAGGCTGAAATCACAACTAAATTTCACAACCTGTATTTTAGTAGCAACACTTCTCTATAATATTACCTACTTTTAACAGCAGAAAAGTAATTCCCACAGAAGTTTCATTTACTTCTTTTTAATTTATTTAAATGGGTCATATGGAATAAAAATCCCTGCAAATTTCAAAGCAAAGCAATCAAGGTAAAGAGGCTACTTCACTGCTAGCAATATTCTGCTAATAGACTGGGTGAAAAAGTGCGCAGTTGTACTGCTTTGATTGTCCTTGCACAGCAATTCCATTTTAATTGCAAGATAAATGGAAGAATATAATCATGGATGCTAAGGTTAATCCTATAAAACACATGAATTAAATGTGCCAAAATAGACAAAACCCCTAAATCTTTAATACTGTCTCATTTTTTTTAAATTGTCTCATTTTAAGCCTTAGAAACTCTTTGGTTTTCAAATACAAAAGAAATTAAAATAATAGAGGAAGGAAAGAAGAATGAGAATGACAATAGAATTAATGATAACAAAACAGGTCATTCCGGAAGTGTGAAAAAGAGAACTGCCTTCATCCTTTATTTCTTAAATCATGCTACAAAGAAGACTTCATATTTGAATCAGGAGAGAAGTTGGTGGTTTGGTGGCTCTTTTCTTGGGGTGTGGGATAGGCCATGTGCAAGAAGGTAGGCTCCTCTGTTTCCTCCCAGAGATGCTACTGACAATTTCATAACAGACTGTGTAAAAGCTGCTGACTGTCGAGCATGCTGACAATCTGCTGGTATCAAACCGTCTCAGGGCAAACCTTCCTGAATCAGTGCAGTGGAATCTGTGGTGATCTAGCAACGAGGGATTACTTTTACCACTTTTCTTAGGTGATGCCAGGAACACTTCAGTGTTTCTCAGTATCTTAACTGCTAATGCTGCCCAAAATCTCATGCAAATCCAGCTACTCTCTTTTCTTCACAGACAGTTCTGGACTGTTGCCATTAGGACACTTAGGCTAAGTGAATTTGCTGAAGGAGAATTTATGTTGTTGCTGTGTATTGTTCACCTACCTTGCAAATAATTTTAATCTTGAAGCTGCTAGGCAGTTTACCAATACACTACTACATGTACTTAGGAGCTGTGTAGAAAAAAGAGCTTTGAAGTGAAACTGAAGACTAGAAGGATGCTGAAGGAAGGGGAAGGAAGAAAATAAATCCATTTTAGAAAATGAAGACTCTGAAATCAACTGTACCATCCAGGTGCCTACAGCGTGAGCAGGGGAAGATGTGACTGTGCAGAGTGTGATAACAGTTCTTTTTCTGTAATACTTGTTCTCTATCAGATATGCTTGTGCCTCGCTATTATATTTAGATGTGTACTGCAGGCAATTTCAGGACTACTTTGGTGAGCATGTTTTCTCTCTTAAAGAATGCACAGGGGGGAGTGTAAGATGTGAGATAAAGGGAGCACTAAATATAGAAGTGCTTTAGTGCTTTAAGTCTATAAAAGTGAGTCAACAGCACTTCTTCCTCATAGAATACTTGTCTTCTAACTTGTTTTACTTTATACATGCTACCTGAGAAAGGTACCTAGAGAAGAAAATGATCTTTTTCTGTGGGTTGTTTTACTGTCTATCCAATGGCATCACATGCATTTGTGTGAGGTATAGTCCAGTGAGCTGCCCAGACTATAACCTGGTTATGTCGCTGTTCAGGATAACTAGTGTTATTAAGTACATTTTTAAAAAGTCTGTGAGTGAGTTAGTAAACAGTATCTTGGAGTCACTTAGATGCTTTCTCCAAATTTTGGTTTAATTGCTTGTAATTTAAATAATTCGATAGTTGAAAGGAAATCAAAGCTGTGAGTTGATTTGCTCTAAGTGGTGAGTTCACTTTAGAACTCTTTGTTACTTTGAGAATGACCCATGATTTTGGGTACTGTTTGACCCTTAAAAGAGCCTGACTTCAGTTTTCTTGAAGGAATCAAAAATCTGAAAGAATTTAGTGTAGATATCTCTGACCATCCTGACTTCTGGAGCAAGACTGTCTTAAAAGAACTGTGCTGCTTTAGCTCTGGAAGTTTTCCTGATAGAAATTTGCGATGAACAAGAAAGTGACTGGATGGAAGTGAAGAGAGTGAAAATCTAGTGCTATATCTACTGGTGTGTTTTTGAAAATACCCATATTTTTATGAACAAAGTATTACAGTTATAGGTAGGATTAAAAGCTTTTGATACATTGTTTTATAATAAAAGCTTTGTATTGAATGAAGTTTTTCCATAGCTTTCCCAAGAAAGCTGCCACTCTGTATTATATTAAGTGAAGGATTTGGAAAAGGAGCTGGCAAATGAGAAACACTGCTGAGCTACCGAGAGAAATGGGTTAGGGGGACTCAAGCAGAAACCTTGAAGGAAAATAACCTATTCTGTTTTTTTCTGACTGCTGCCCCAGTCAAAAGTTGAAGGTGTGGACGTAGAACTCAGGCAATTTCTGAGAGATTTATGTCTGCCTTCTCCAGGACAAAATTTGATAACTCACTGATATTTTAGCCATCGAATTTTTGGTGAGGAGAAGATTAAAATCTTTGTTGAGAGGGTCATTGCCATGTATTTATTTTGCAGACAGGAATAAAAAGATGGTCATTTGCTTGTTTTGTTTTGTAGTGAATTTCTGGTTGTGCATCTCAAGTTATTTGTACTGTTTACAAGAATATTTTCAAACTATAGCAAGAGGATATGCATGAAGTCTGAGCTTCGGTGGGAATTCTTTGCCTAACTTTACAGTACAGTCAAGATCTCATCCCGAGCACTACTAATTTCTACCTGCATAAAATGTTGTGGTCCCAGTAGAGTAAAGTTTATTGTTTGATTAGCATTTACTGTAAGATTCTGCGCTCAGTGGAGCAGAGATATTGAAAGGTTTTCATTTTTTAAAGTGATTCCTTTCTTCCTGATGATCATAAATAACTCTCTAGGGGGCTCAAAACCAAAGTCTGATGTTTTCTTCCTATCTTTTTTTGTATACACTTTTGTTTCCCTTTACCACATACATATTTATTTTATTGCTGGGGTTGTTCAAAAGTTAACATAATGTGGATCAGATGGTTAATTAAAATACAGCTGGCTTTTTAAAAGTATTTTTAAAACCCCAGCATGCTTTTAAAAAGAAAACACATAAAGATTTCTATGAGTTCTGAAAACAAATATACCAAATACAGTATGGGGAATTGTTCTTTTAGCCCTCTGTGTAAACTTTCATAGTGTTTGGGTAGCAGTTTCTATTTGACTAGAAAATATTAGACATTGGATGATATTGCAAGTTTTTTATTCACCACTCCTTCTAAAATAACTTTACTGCAGGAAACAGAAGAGCAAATGTTAGGAGGAGTGGTGGACTTCAGCCACTTGCGCTGTAGCTGCTAGTACTCAGCTACTTGGCAAGCAAGGTTATGTTTTCTGATGTTGCAGTAAACTCTTATTTCTAAGATGCCAGATTTGGCCCAAGAATCTGAGTGGGGAATTTTATCCCAGTAGTTCATATAATCAAGTGTGAAACCCTCCAGCTGTCAGTTGTTTTCCGCTTCCCTGCCCATCACAAGCAGGATGTCATCACTAGTCAGAAATCTTCTTCCAGATGGTGTACGTAGCTTTAATTTTGAGTTTGTCTGATGAAAAGAGTAGTGAATGATTAAGCATTCACTAAGGTAAGCTGTAGCTTATGACTACTGTTTTCTTGAGTAAATAGAGCAAGGTGTTTAATCAAGCAATGAAGTGCCAGAAACAAGTAGCTATACACATCTCAAATGTCACGATACCCCGGATGTTGCTAATGGAGACTCGTCGTTTAAGCCAGTCATTGCACCAAAGTACATGGTGTGAAATACTCATTCTAATTCTCTGCTAGGGAGCAACAGGAAGGCTCAGACACTGCAAACTGTATGCTTCATTTACCTTGTGAATACTTCCAGTGACTTTAGTGAGACTAACTACGGAAGTCAATATACCCATAATTCTAGAATATAAGTGTGCATTGCAAATTGTCTGTCCATGTTTGTGAGGACTGGTGCAGAATTTAAAGATTTGCATGTGTGTGTCATTTAATCCTACCCAGGCAAGCACAAAGGGATGTGGTAGTGACCTGTTGGATTTTTCCAAGAAACATACTTTGTATGTTGCTTGTGATACAGATACACCTTCCTGACTGATTAGAGAAATAAGGAAAAATTCAGTTAAATAGTAAGTTAAAATTAAGATCTCTGCTGTAAAAAAGCAGTAAAATTTGGACTAATAAATCTTGATGAAAAAACTTTTAGTCTGTTTTGTCATTGTTTCTTTGGCTCTGCTCTCAGAGAAATTGCTCACCATGGAAGAGTGATGCCTTTCTGTCCCTCTTCCCTCAGACAGTTTGTCTGCCAAGTGACCTATTTTTTTTATAAAGTGAAAGAATGAAGAGCATCTCAATGTATCTTCCTTCAATCATCTAGCAAGGTTCTCTACAGAGTGGCAAAAGTGGCCCTAATGCTCTGAAAGCCTGGGAAGTGAAGAGATAAAAGCTGTCATGTACATCTCTGAGGCCTCCCAGGGCCAATTAAGGCTTCTACAGTACCTAGAAGTGTACTTGTTGATCATATCTTAGCAAAATGTAGTGTGTGTCTTTTAAAGTATAGACTCTCATTTATGTCCATTCAGTTGTTTAATCTTTTATTTCTTTCAAACTATATAATTTGCTGCTAAAAGTCTCCTAGACTGTGGGAAACATTAGAAAAGCTATAGATATATATACAGGCCATATTGTGGGAACCAGTCAGCTCAAACTTCAGCTGCAACTTCTAATGTTTCCCTGCCACAAAGGCAGCGGGGAGGTCTGAAGAGTGTGATTATTTAGCAAATGGTGTAACCTAATCTTTATTTCAACAAGTGCTAGAATTTAGCCTGTAAGCACAAAACCCTTGCCTCTGAATCACTAGTTATGATCCAGTAATTCCTTCCTTCTGTACAGGCAACGTTTTGTCCTCTCCAACAGGACTCTGGAAAGATCCTGTAACCCTGAATGGTTAAATATAAGACAGGTTACATCCTCTAACAAGAGTTTGAATAGGGACAGACAAATCTTTAATAAGAAGAGCTTGTTTATAGTGACACTTTCTTTTCTACTTATTTACCTGGGACACGTGTACTACAAAAGGTGATGTCAAGACTACCCCAGCAATCACATATTTTAGGCTGTGTTGGGATGCCAGCATGTCAAATATGGAGCTTCCTGAGTAGGTAGGCTACCTCCTGAAGAAATATCCACTGTGTATTGGTGAGAATCTGGAGCACAGATACAGTTAATCCCTAAGTAAACAATATGCAATAACAAAAAAAGCCCACTTGCTGCTTAAATATAAGACCATGGAAAATAACATGAGAACTGGGTAAACAGACTGTATATAGAGGAAAACTGTAAAACTCTGAAATACTGTTTGGTGGAGAAAGAAGCCTGATGGCTGTGATATCTTGTGGGGATTAAAGACTATAAATGGCTTGAGGCTTTTCACATAAGCACAGTATGTTCAGAGGGAAGAATGCTTTCAAGTTTGGCTTCAAATATTAAAACTAAATTTAAAGAGTAGCATTTTTCAGAAATTTGGATGAATGCACAAGCTATCAAAATGCGTTCTATGACCTCTGATAGGAAAAAAAAAAAAAACAACAAAAAAACAAAGTAAGCATTCCTCAAACTGTTCAATAATTAAATGCATGTTTGAAGTGATTCTTTCCCCTGCCTGGCTAAATACATGTTTAAATTGAAAGTTATATAACTCTGTAGAAAAAAGGCTGTGGCACAGTGGAATCTTGAATTATGTGCAGAATGGTTACAACCAAGATTACCTTAATATAGCTATTTAAGCCTAACGCTGTGCAAATGCTCTTTGCTCAGCTGGAAGAATTGCTGCCTATGAATTGTAAAATGCTAGAGCAATTTTTTTGTGTGTGTTTGCAGCTCCCACTGAACAATTTTGGATGATATAACTGAGGGACAGGCTTGGCTGACGAGGATCACATTTTGGCTTTGTTTGATGTGCAGCATGTATGTTATTGTGAGCTACTTCACTGAAGGCTACCTCAGAGGCTTGGTTAGAGAGAGGTTTCTTGAGAAAAAGAATTAGCGGAGGAAAGTGAGAAGAAAGGAGAAGAAGAATGTGTAGAACAGGGATAGTTACAGATTCTACATATAGAAAAATATGAATTTAGGATTCGATCTAACCATTTTTAGCATGAAGCTGATGTATAGATGAAAATATCCTTTGTACACTATCGCTGTTCTGGGGTTGCTGCCCCAAGGAGAAAAGTATGATACAAAGACAAACGAGAGAGCTCAAGAATATGATGGGCAGTGGAAAAATTAGTGTAGAAACCAGACTTTTAATTTCATAAGGAATTTTGAGATATGTCCATTTAGAAGCACAGTATGCCTCATTTGAATTGAAACATTTTGCTTTGATAGAAAACAGGACATTTTATTCCTATTTCAAACTTCAAAATGCTTTAAAATATTGCAGTAGAAGAAAATTTCAAATGAGAACTCAAAATACCTTATTCTGAAATTTCTCAAAACCCTGACATAAAAAAAAATATCAAAACTTTAAAATTCTTTAACTGAAATGGTCTCATTTCTGCTAAATGTTTGTTTGGAGTTTGTCTGCTTTAGTTTTGACTTTGCCACTTTTGTTGGTTTATTTGTATGCTTTTTGTAGAGAAATATCCAGACTGAAAAAAGCTTGCTTGTAAATTCTGATGGCCATACTCCCAGGTTCTGCAAACTTTCAGTGCTACATACACATATACACAATTGTTTGAATTAGCAGTTTCTGAAACTAGTCCCAAAGCGCCCAGTAGATATTAGCTGAGGCTTCAGCGATATTGCAAGATTCATTCTGGTTCTGACCATGCATGCCTGTGGAGCTACAAGGCTGCTGAGTAATCGCTTGCACTGAATAGCCTCCATTGATTTCAGAGCCAAGCTTGGAGTGTTTGTACCACTCACTGGGACCAACCTAGCTGCCTCCCATACCATGTCTTCAAGGTATTTGACTCATTTTTACTTCAGACCCTTCCCAATTTTATTGAATATCATTTTCACAGTTGCTTCAAACATAAGTAGGCATCTGCTGTCTTTAATTTTCTGAAAACACGTCAATATTTTATCTTTACCCTATATAAATTGCACACAATTGTATCGGCCTTTGGTTAGCCAGGCTGAGTCCTCTCCTCATCATTGAAACGCATGTCATTTCTGACAAATCTTCTCTTACAAAGTAATTAGAAAAATCATTAAAAAAGAAAACACAGAAAGACAAAAGGAAAATCCCAGTTTTGAAATGAACCTATTTAAATGTTTGGTTATTAAATAATGTAAAAACCAAAGGAAAACCAGCAGCTGTATGATGACCACTGCACCTGTTGTACTGATGCTGAAGGTTAATTAATTGCTTTTTCAACTTTACTGTGGTGATCCTTACAAATCTGAAGGATTAAAAATCTACGACTTTTTATCACCTTCTGGCTGTGAAATGATTCATTGTAAGTTGATTGTTATTTTTTTCTGTAAATTTGATTAAGAAGATTCAGGAAAAATCATGAAACAAAGAGTGACCTTTGTGACTTAGGAGAAGATGAATGTCCATTGACCTACACCCTGAAATCAATTATGATTCTTGTACTGTTTTGGGTACTTCTGGATTGGATTGTGGTTTTTGGTTTTGGGGTTCTTTTAATAAATCTAAAATTTAAGTGGGATGAATCTTACCTCTTGTGTTTACTGCCTTACTTTGGCCAGCCATGAAATAATTGTTGTTGCTCCTTAAGATTTTGGCATGCTTTAATGTGGGCAAGACTCATAGGTTTGCAATTCTACCTCTTCCAGAGAGACTTGTACCGCTTTGCAAGTCAATTAAACAGGTACTTGTCCACATCAACAACTGATTGCCTCCCTGATGCCAAAGGCTAATTGCTTTATGCAATGGAACACTAGATTCATACTGGATCTGATTTCTGCATTACCAAAAATAAAATAAATTAAAATAAGATAAATTAAAATAAGATAAAATAAAATAAGATAAAATAAAATAAAATAAATAAAATAAAATAAGTGTTCCCCATTTACTGCCACAGTCCTAAAACATAGATATGGCACATAACATGGATGGCTTGGATTTGATTTCATAAAGAGACAGATTTGGTTTCATTCTGTTCCTTCTCAAACTGTTGACTCAAGAATTTTTGATAACCATTGTAAAAACTTCAAATGCTTTCCTGAGATCTTGCCTAATGCCACTGCTCTTCCACACTTCCACACCCAGCAACTTGCCAGAAGAGGAATTTCAGAAATACTAGCTAAAACATCTTGACAAGCTAAACATTTTTTAAAATCAGAGTAGGTGGACTTAGCTGACTTACTGCCAGCTACCGTATCTGTCAAAGAACATAAGCTGTGCTACATAGAGTTGATTGAAGCTGGTGCCAGGAATCTACAGATTCTGGACCTGGTCTCATTTCTGCTATTTAGTAGTGTCGTGTCTTGAGCAAGTCACATCCTTTTTGTCCACATCTGTTCCACTGTCCAAGTATTAGGGACAGTATTTACCTACTTCTTTCAAAGAAGGAAGTTTTGCAGGTATAAGCCCATAGGATTATGACCTGCACTTATGCATGTGCATTTGGCACACATTAAACAGCTCACAGCCTCTTAGCACGAATGCTCCTGAGCAATGCAACCTTTGAGAATTATTTTTTTTTTTTTATAGTTTTGAACTCAAAAAATCTGGTAGGTTAGAATTTTAGACTTTTATTATGCTTTCCATAATGTAATGTTTTCACTGAAATAGTGTAATCTCTTTTTGTCTCTCTTCCACACATACTGCGGTTGGCATTAACATATCTGAAACAGGGAACTTGAAACTTCCTTCTGGTAATGTTATGATTCCAGCTGCACTTCAGTTATACAACATAAATGACTAAAAATACAAATTCTCAAATCTTTCTTTCTTCGGCAAACTCGATAATAACAGCAGTGAACAATTAACATTTCTAGAATGCAGAATTTCAAATACTTAGAGCCATCCTACTTTCGAACTCTCTCTTTGTCAAAACACTAGCTTGTACATCAACATGCAACCTAAATTCATACAAAAAAATATAAAATATG
>JAOEHX010015279.1:0-41770 GCA_025448015.1 Bolborhynchus lineola
CACTGCAGGGATGGGGCAGCCACAGCTCCTCGGGGCATCCTGTGCCAGCGCCTCAGCACCCTCACAGGGAAGAGCTTATGCCCAAGAGCCCATCTCAGTCTCCCCTCCGGCAGGTTAAAGCCATTCCCCTGTGCCTGGTAATACTGGTATGTAACACTTAAGAGGATGCACATAAACAGTACCTTTGTCTAAAACAAGCTAAACTGTTATTTGAAGCTTTTCTTCAGTTATTCTTTTCCTCCACGATCTGCTGAGATGATATTTTATCTCACCTATGTGGGAGAAGTCTATGTCTTGACACGTCTTTCAGCTGTACTGGCTAGAGACAGGCTGCTGCACTTGAAGCAGTGCTCTCAGGCAGGGCAGAAGGCAGGTTCAGGGCCTGCTCTGCCCTGAATGCAGAAGACACATCTCAGAACAAACGGTGAAATACTCACAAGTTGTACACTAACAAATGTTTGCAGAGTTTGCAAATGTTTCTCAGGAGCTCAGAGTCTGCTGTATCATTAAATAAAGACAAGCCAGGGAGCAAGCCCTGCCTTTGAGCCACACGGTGAGGGCAGGCTCACACTTCCCTCCTCACACCAGCCTGCCCTGCAGCATGTCTGCCTTGGATAGCACCAGCTGTACTCAGCTCTGCTCCTGGGTCTGCACTGCAAAGGTACCCCGAGGGACTACAGCTTCAGCACAGGCTGGAAGCCTGACCTCTGCCCAAGGCTCCAGGTCCTCTTTGGAAATGCTAATAGGAAGAAAATACACTGCATCCACTGCTGAAGAGAAAGAAGCTTTCTGTATGAGCCCTAAAAGATTACACACTATATAGGATGTTATTCAGAGTGAAGATAATATGACAGCAGAAGGAATGAAAAGTGCATTAATAATCATAACCTTAAATGAAAAATATACTCATGCTGCAGTTTGTGGAGATGCACTTGTTCACTCTGCAGTTCAGATCAGCAGCTTCGCTGTTTCAGAGCAGTCTCTGGCCAGTTTCGACCAGATTAAAAAGCAAAACTAAGCAGTACTGGGCATTGTGTGTATGCAACTGCATGACCATGCACAACTCTAAATCCCATCTCAGCATTTATGGCTTCTGAAACACAACATGGCATCGCAACAGCCTTTCTCTTTGTTGTACATGTCCTTGCCAGGAATAAGATTGTATCAGCACTAACATGGAAAGGTCACCACAGAGACACAGAAGGGGCTGCAGGAAGATCAATACGAAGGGGAATCCAGGGATGGCAGCAGTGGTGATTATCCTGCCACGGGAGAAGGACTGCTCCTGGGCCACGCACTTGCATGCAGTAGGTCCTCCACTGAAGTATGAGGTTGTGGAGAACCAGTATCAATCAACAAACACTGAATTATACTGGAGGTCCACTAAACAGAGATGGAAGTGAAGCTCTAAAAGGTTCAAAATAGACTTTTTCTTTATTAAACCTCCATTTTCTTACCAGAAATCTGAAGGTTGCTCGAGATTGGGATCTGAGAGATTCTTTTCAGCACTATTTTGCAGTGAGATCTGGTCTTGCATCCCACCTTCCTATCCTTTTTGAGGTGGCAAAAGAAGCTAAAGGTTCCAAAACCTAGAACTGCTCTTCAGATTTCAATTTTGGGGTAAAAGGCCTAATAAACCATCACGATGCATCTAAAGAGACCCACTTCAAAAGCCACATCTCAGCTCCTACCCCAGTTCCCCGTGAACATGCTTGCTCTTGTCAGCAGGTTGCACTGGGGACAGAGCAGCAGCGACTAGATGTGTACTGAGCAGAGGTACAAGAGCAGGATGTCAGGCTCTGTTACACTCCAGGCTGTAAAACAGGG
This sequence comes from Bolborhynchus lineola, assembly GCA_025448015.1. Lineage (NCBI taxonomy): Eukaryota > Metazoa > Chordata > Aves > Psittaciformes > Psittacidae > Bolborhynchus > Bolborhynchus lineola. The sequence goes on from JAOEHX010015279.1 coordinate 1,828, forward strand.
CAGCATTAATATTTTCTTCTGATGAAATAATCATCTGTCGGGTTTTGTTCTGGGTGAGGAGGTATGTGTTAGACAGTGTCTCCTCAGTGTTAATCACCCAGGAGTGAAAAAGCTGCCTGTGCAGTGGTTCTTGGATGTGATGCTGTTCATAGACTATGTATGCCCCAAATGATTACAACTGGAAGGGAAGTGAGGCTTGCTTTTTCCCTCAGTTCCATCAACCAGAATACTCAGACAATCAAATCCTCACTAAAAACTTCCCTTTTCCCATTCTGTTTATAGATCACAACCGCTCTAGGAACACTCTGACTGGGTGTGTGTACAATTAAGTCCAAGGTGTGACTGCAGCGCCTGCAGTAAGAGCAATGACAGCAATACGTGTTGTTAGATTGCCAACACTTCATCACCCGGTTTACCCAGGGTCTGAGAACACACCACATCCTGCACCGAGCTCTGTGCTGCAGCCGTGTATCCTTCATCACACGCAGGCTACCCCACTCAGGGTTCTAGGATTTCAGCAGGTTGGAATAGCGTTGTATTCAGAAGCATCCTCTTAATTTATCAGACAAGGGGCCTCAGGACATCTTCTGAAAGCAAAGAAAGAGGCTATGCTGTGCTGCGCTCTGCACACAGCCGGCTGGGAACAGTCCCTGCCCTGGAAGCTCACAATCCACATACCAAACAGAGGCAATGAGATTAAAACAGGACGGTGCACTAAAGGAAAAGCAACAGCAACAATACCAGTGCTAGAGTGTTACTGCTTCTCAGTCCTTCCTTCTGCCACTCTTCACCTGCTGAGCATATGGAAACTTAAAGGGAAGAACAGTTTCCTCTTACATCTCAGCTGGGGCAGACGGTCTCAGGAATTCATTAGGCCCTTTAGAAGCTACCACATTGCACACATGTTCATGTATTTGATCAACATATACGTGCTCCTGTATTTATTTGAATCCAATCTTCACTCCAGCCCCTTTTGGCTGGTGTTTTCCCAGCAGCGGGGAGATCTATGGAATCTGTACATGGAATCAAGCATCAGGCACGTGTATACTCAATCCTGCCTTGACTCCTCAACCTGCTGACACTTTCAATACTTTATATTCGAAGACCCTGCTCCTGCCACCCTCATACAAGCAAAGACCTCCAGGGAGCAACTGTAGGGTCAAACCCATGATGTGATACATGCCCCTTGGCCTTGATTTATTATTAACTGCTGAGCAGAATGGCTGGAATCGGGGCTGACAGTAACAAGCCAAACCCTCTCTTTCATCCAGGAATTTACTACCTAATGTTTCTAAATGCTTACTATGATTAGAATACCCAGCACTGCACCCATGCAGAAATGACAGAGAATTGGGCTTTGTCTGGTTGGAATTCTGCACAGCCTGCATTTGGTGATAAAAATTAAGCTAACTCATATACAAAAATGAGTTTCAATAAAAAACCCTGCTGTATCCTTAGTATTTTAATTCCCTGGGAGGCGATGATTTTTCACCCAAGTAACTACTACATCTCTACAAAAACAAAGGCTGTTTGACATTTTACAGTAGAATTAAAATACATGTAGTGGGCAGAGAGTCAAGAATGAGTGTACACTTTTGTTAGAAGATATATATTACCTAAGCACAAGTGAATGGAACAAAACCAAGGACTTAATGGTCAGATTTACAACTGTTACTACTGCTGTCACTGAATGCACCATTAACTTCAGTATACTGCATAACTAAGTTGGAAAAAAAATCCTAAATCTAGCAAAAAAATTAGTATCTACTTTTTATTTTCATCCCTGCTCTGCAATTGCTATTTGTGTGCTTATCTTGCCACAAAGCCCCTAGAGATTTCCTTAGCATATAGAGTATTTGATAACCCAGCTTCCTGGTGTTCAGTTCCCGGAAGATAAAACGATTCTCCAGCAATGATAATACAACAAGTAACTTTCAATGTGTTTTTCATCTACACAAATCATCACCTTGCTCTTTGTTCATTACGTGAGTAACACAATGAACATGCTTCATGTTGGGTGGCAAAAAGCAGTGCCACGTAAGAACCTGCCTCATGTTCTCCCTTTGCATCTGTATCTTTCAAAGGTGAATTTATATAGTGATGGAAACCAGATTTGTGGGCCCTGAAAGTTTAACAGGCAAAGAATAAATCCATGTTGAGCTGAGAGGTAATTAAGACTCGTTCCATGCTTTTCACTGGGTTTCAGGCCAGCACTAAGTGCCTCAAGCAGTTGGCGTGATAGCTCAAGACTGAGAACCACAGTCTGCTCCAGTACAAACCTTCTGCCCCATGCTGGGCAAGGAGGAAAAATCCTCAGCCTCTTAGTAACAGTACTCCCAACTCTCACTGGAGGGACAGGGAGGAAAGAGTGTTTACATCTCCAAAAACTCCTCTTCTATGGGAACAGAGAGCATAAACCAGGTAGGTAGATCAAACTACTCAGGGTGGCCACACCTTCAAATGAATGTAGACTGCATACAGTTGCACTGACCTTAGTAAAACATGAGTCTGAGCCAAAGGAGGTTAACACAGACCATGAGCCTTTAGAAAGTTTCTGATTACTTCAAGAACAGACTGCTCTTCATCCCAGAAGGTTTGTTGGACCTGCATTACCCATAATAAGAGCCTCTGGAAATGATTTTATGCTTATTGGGTTGTATATTCTGTATCGAGATGTCAAGCACTGTTCCAACTCAACTTGGAAGCAACTTCAAATGCTGGTTGTCAGCAAAATTTGAGACAAAAAACCAACCAGCCAAACAAACAACCTTTAGAGCAAATCAAGCAAAGAGCAACCTGCTCCAGTGGAAGGTGTCCCTGCCTGTGGAAATGCCTTGTGAGAGGAAGGAAACCAAACAGTCTTTAGGGGTGTATGTTGAAAAGCATCAATAGTCTAAGATGGGGAAATGAGTCAAACAAGGGCTCTTTCTGTGCTCATTTTCTAGAAAACTATTAGGGTGAAAACACCCCACTTAGGACAATCAACTGCAGATTTCAGATCAGCCACGAACCAGAACAGCTTGGTCTCCTTGTGCCACAGCATCCAGCCTAGGACGTAAAGGAGTGACTCTGAGAGCTTTAGTTCAAACATTTCAACACGTTTACCCACTTCTAAGACAAATCACTCCCAAGTGAAGAAGTTACATGTTTTAAGTAGAAGTGATATGATCACAGTAAAAAAAGGTGATAACACTGCTAGGTTGTGAGTGAGAAAGGAATGGGAGAAGTCGAGTGTCCTCCTGCAATCCTGCAGACGTAAGACACTCGGCTCCACACAGTGATTTTGGCACTCTAATCTGGGACGTGTTCATCTTCCAAGTCAGTCCAGGGATCTGAACCCGCTTCCTCCAGATCTGTCCACTTCACACACTGTAACTGCTCATCACTAAAAACATCTGCACCCCCAGCTGCCTGACCCAGTTTGGGAGGGTGGATGCGAACACAGCTCAGCTTTGAAACACCTCAAAACAGCTTCCAGTAACTAAAAGGGCAGACAGAGGGACTTTAGGAAGGACAGGACAAGGGGGAAAGGCTGGATGGGGCTTGGAGCTGGATGAGATTTAAGGCCCCTTCCAACTCAAACCAGTCTAGGATTCTATGAGCTTGTTATTTAAATATCCAAGTAAAGCCTCTGCCATAAAGTGAATACCATATATAGATGCATCCACATATCTTTGTATTTTCTGCTCTTTTTGGCTATTAAGAATGTAATTCCACAGCTAGTATTAAGTTCCTTCTCCAGCACTCAAGAAGTTTATATGAAATTCGACATTCTTGGACCCAAAGTAACTCTGGAGGAGATAAACAGCCCTATCCTGTAAAAATTCCTTCCATCCTATAAGCAAAATACAGCAAATAACACCAAATTATTGGGAGAAACACAACCTTGTTACCAAAGAGTTAACAGCCTGTGTTTGGGCTGCTCCATATGCATTGCATGCCCTCTCTGAATAGCATTGTGCACAAATTCCCCCACATTGGTAATTATTATATGTAAATACCCAAAGCTGATTTGCCAAACTGCATGGTTGTGTCTGACATCAGTGTATTTCTTCCCTCCGCCGCACCTCTGCATGCAAACAGTTGCCTGCTTGAATAAACCTGCCTTTTGACTCTGTGATTCTCAGGAGTCGTCTAAGCAGGTCTGATTTGGTGCCAAAGCGTCAGAATTAATGAGACCCAACAGTGCAGGTACTTTGGGATGAGCAGGTAGAGGCTGGGGCTGCTGAAGGAGGAGGTACTCTCAGAGCTGAGAGCACTGAACCCCTAATGGTTAAGATAGAGGATTCCAGTGCTGTTGCAATTCAAGCTAAATGCTTTAAAACACAAGTTAGTTCTTATTTTAAAGAATAGATGCATAAAAAAATCACCTCCAGCACTTCATTCTTGTTAGAGCTGCAGCATGCCCCAAAGGCCACAGTGGGTTTGCAGTTCTTAAGTGGAGCTGTAGAACACATGCTTGGGAATGGAACTGGCACCGCTTTTCCAAAAGCAAAGCCATGAATATTATAGGTCCATTAAACAGAGAAACTTTGGCCTGTTTCTCAAATGAAAGTCAGTAACTCCTTCATCTGATCTTATGTAAACTGCTATTTCAATCCATGATTTAATTTTATTTTAAAGAAATAACAGGAAATATTAAAATAGAAAAAATATTGCAACAAAATGCATTCAATAGTTCTGATTTATTTTTCCTTATATCTTGCTCAGAGACATTTGGGCAGGAAGCTTTCCCTAAGGGATGCTTGGCAGGAAGCTTTCCCTCAGCTCTACGATGAGCTGCCACTTTATTACAGATGGTTCAATAAATGCAATACAATTTCAGGTGTCTGAAAAGATCTACTCTACAGTTTGGAGACATGGGGCGAAGCAAGCAGAAGGGTTCCTGACACAGAACATTCCTCAGCTTGTGAGGAAGTAGTTATTGCAAGGATCCCACTGACCAAAACTTACTCTGAGATGCTGAACAAAGGGATTATGCTAAAAACCAAAATGAATCAAGGACTCTTCCTCATCAAACTCAAATCATGGAACCACAGAATGGCTTGGGTTGGAAAGGACGTTAAGATTATCCAGTTCCAACCCCCTGCCATGGGCAGGGATGCCTCATGGAAAGCATTACAAGGTAACTTTCAGTTTCTGAAAGCTATTGACTTTCTGAAAGCTATTGACTAATATCTTCAACAGTGACCTCGGCAGCATCCCAAAAGTGTCCACACTTCTTTATGCATGAGAGTGACAGAAAGAGAAAGAAATTATTAAAAAAAGAGGATAAAAAAAAAAAAGTATAAAATATTACCCCCCAGTCCTTGAAGAAGTTTCAGCCCACAGGATCCTGTTGCTGCCATGAATAAAGCGGGTGACAAGGTCCAAGACAAGGTTTCAAAACCAGGAGGAAGAGAAAGTGGAAAAGGAGAGATTTATACGTTTCATCCCGACAACAAGCAGGATTCTCTTTGCCAAGGTCAGCTGACACCAGCACAAAATGTAATAGCTATAAATTTGTCTCCAACAAGATCTACCATCACTTGGAGATGACGGCACCTGGTTTATCAGTTGGCTTTTAAAATACATACACAAAGCGAGACATGCTATTAACCTCTACAATAATACTGGGTTTGAAGTTTTCAGAGGATGCACATACCCAGGATGTATTAGTTAAAGTACAAATAAGTATGTGGGAACTGTTTCCTTGAGGAAACAGCAGAAAATGTGCAAGAAACACTCGAGGCCTTCTTATCCATTCAAATATTCATACCTAAATCATCATTTCAAAAAAGACAAATGCCCTCACAGAACATCAGTACTACTGAAAGCACAAAACTAAACCCACTGCATGAACAGAGACCTTCCTACTGAAATCTCTTTGCATAGGGTAAAGGAAGATGGTAGACAAACTAACACCTACTTAAGAAATCATCTGAATTTCTTTAGCTAAACAAATTCAAGAAAAGAGTGTCTTTAAAAAGCTGACAGCCTTCTGCAGAGGTTTATCCAGGCTGCATTAGCTGGCCACTTTGAGGGCTGTGTCACTGATACCAAAAAGAAGAACATGGAGCAGTCGGAGCGTGTCCAGAGGAGGCCATGGAGCTGCTGCGAGGGCTGCGGAAGCTCTGCTCTGGAGCCAGGCTGAGAGCAGGGCTGGGGCAGCCTGGAGAGGAGAAGGCTCCTGAAGGGAGACCTCAGAGCAGCTCCAGGGCCTGAAGGGGCTGCAGGAACCTGGAGAGGGTCATGAGCGTGAAGTAGGTGCAGTGACAGAACAGTTGGCTTACAGGGCCCCCAAGCAAGCTCCTTGTGTCCTGTACAACTCTGAACTTCTTGTATGCCAAATTAGCAATGGAAAGGGGCTAATGGGAGACCCTGCTGCCCTACCCTGCAGGGTGGCTTTGCTGCTGCTTCACTCTCCCCAGACAGGGGCGTTCCCACAGGTGATGAGTTTTTCCTCTTTTTCCCTATATTCTGCTAACACATCCCATGGGAAGCACTGTGACTGTCTGTATGCCACACTGAGCCTCAGTAAAAGAGAAGGGAAGTTTCTGGAGTTCCAGTTTTCAGGCTATAAGAGGGCATTTGAAGTTGCTCTAAGCTTTTATTTCAAGAGGCAGTAGAATGGAGCCCAGCATGCTGAACATACCAAAGTATTAGTGGAACTGCCTGTTTCCAGTCCCACCATAAAAGCAAAAATATAGTCTATAAAAAGACCTCCTGAAGCAATATTTAACATAGCGGAGGAAGCAAAGCATTGTTTAAACAGATGCCATAAATTTAATATGGTAACATTATTGCCACCCAGGATTTTGATTGTATCTTTGCAAGTTACTTATCTAGAAATTTATTGTGTGTGTTTCCACCCTTATTTAAACACAATTCCTACAATGAAGTTATTAATGAAGCTGCTATCTGAGAAGGGAAAGTGACTTAAATAAAAAGAAGCATCAAAGGCAAATACAGACCATCATAATGTCATCTTTTTGTCTCTTTTGAATATCCTAATCAAAATTTAGAGAGGAACCAGCTTTTGGGAGAAGACTCTGCTATTTTCTTCCAGTTACAGCACACTAGTTTCAATTTTCTCCCTCCGGCTTCCCTTTTCCCCTTCTCTCTCCATTTCCCACCCTTTCTAGTCTTGAGAAATCTTTGCCTTAGAGAAAGCACACGAGGTGAAGTGATGCTGGGATTGCTGTCCACATCAGATGACAGGGTGTTAATTTGCCATACTTGGCTCATACAGTGCATTGATGGATGCAGGCGCTCCTCAAATAACATCAGGGAAGCAACACTGCAGGAACTGCTGCAGAACCGGTCAGTGCTTCTGTTCTGGGCATTCCCTGAGAGGACTCGGCATCGTGGCAGAGGTGCAGAACGGATTAAAAAGGAATCCAGGAATGCTGCTCTCCCAGCACAGGTCAGCTGCCTGTGCCTCTATTCTGCAATAGCTCTTGAGGAAGGTCCCAAGAAACATCTGACCTTAAGCTGAGACCGTCGGTGCTGATTTAGGTCGGCGGGCTGAGTTCTGGGCTGTGGAAAAGTAAGGAAGGAGAGAGGGAAGCAGTCCTTAGAATGGTTTAACCTGCCAGAGGGGAGGCTGAGGTGAGCTCTTGGGCAGAAGCTCTTCCCTGTGAGGGTGCTGAGGCGCTGGCACAGGGTGCCCCGAGGAGCTGTGGCTGCCCCATCCCTGTAGTGCTCAAGGCCAGGTGGGACACAGGGGTTGGAGCACTCTGCTCTATGGAAGGTGTCCCTGCCCATGGCAGGGTTGGAACTGGGTGAGCTTTAAGGTCCCCTCCAACCCAAACCAGTCTGGGAGTCAATGAATGCATCTTCAATTTAAGGATCTGCATCCCATAAACAATCTTCAGGAAAGATCCAATCTTAGCTTGGAATGTGGATTCTCATTGTTTAGGACAAGCTGCTTCAGGTCCCCACCAGTGAAGTGATGATGATGACAATACTTTGAGCACTGACAATACATTGAGCAGTGCCAAACAGTATTGTCTGTATCTATCTACAGCACTTGGGGATTTAAATATGGAGAGCACTGGACAGGAACAAACCACAACCTTTTTTATCATACTGCAGAACATTCAACAAAGTATTTTCTTGCTAAATTAGGATGAAAATACAAAATCTCAATTTCCCTCTAACTTTATATATATGAAAAAAAGGAGGAATTTCATCCAGGATACTTACTGAGGTATAAAATTACTTAAAAAGGAAAGAGGGGGAAGAAAGCAAGAGGCACCTCACAGGTTTATTCATCCCACTCTAGAACAGGTTAGAATTTGCTTTTATGCCTTACTACAGAAGGAGCCATAAGAACACCCAAAGATTAAGTCTTAAAACTTGCCCAGTCAGCTCATATTGAGAGGGATTAATTTCATCCAGGCAAGCTTTAATTCTAGATGAACCTTTGACTGCCAGTTGCATTTTCCCAAGCCCTTTACTTCATTTTCAGATATCTGTATTCCCACAGAACAGGTCCTGAGCAGCTCTAATGCATAAACTGCAGATTTGTTCTCTTTTCAGACATGGTTTTCTTCTACCACTTAATTCATAAAACAAGCATCACAGTCATCTGAATGATAACTGGATCAAAAGCTTCCACAATGTTTTTATTGTTCACAGGTCTTGGAAAAAGTTGCTTTTCCTCCCATTAATAACGTTCTATTTGATGCTCACTGATTGGAGTTCAACTGTACTTTTATTTCCATTATTTCTGCTCTGGGGGCAAAGGGAAGTGTTAGTCTCTAAAATAAAATCCTCTTGAGATTCGCCCTCCAACTTCGAGTGACTTCTTCATGTTTCAAACTTGTTTCTCACACAAGGCAATAAACGGCAAAGGTCTCCAGTGTGGCACTGCTGGAATGGCTAATAGGAAGGAAAGCCCATTACACTCTTTATTTTCCCATTAGATGCTGCTGAACAAACAGTGTTCTCCTAAGTGGAGTCTTGGCTTGATTCTCCTTTGTAATTAGAGGAGTTCTCCAGTTCGCAGCCCTATAAAACCTAGCTGCTTGCTCAAAATCATTTTACCCAGCCTGGGAAGACTGAAAGAACTCTGAAATAACAGGTTTGATCATGCAGACCAGTGTCCTTAGGGGTGGGAAGGATGTGACCCCTACAGGCTATCACGGGAACCTGTGCCAGGGATAGTGGAGGGATTGTTCAGAATTAGTACTAAAGCTAAAAGGGAGCTGATGAACTTCAGATGTAGGAAAATGAGAGCATACAAACGCTGTGTAACTCGCTGCCATGGAATATAGTGGAGGCAAAGTTCAGAAGTGGCTGCCATTGAAGACTGCAGCAACGAATACCTATTTATTTGCAGAGTAAATACCCTGTATCAACTTCACTTCCCCTTTCTTAGTACCATACAAATATTGATTAGATTCTGAGGAAATTAAGCTGATGCATTTTGATTTCTCCCAAACATTTTGAATTTAAGTGTTATTTCAACACAATTAGTTGATTGTTTTGCTGATCTGTTAAACAGTTCTTTCTGTGAATAGACAATTTAAGTGTGTTATTTGCCTCTATATACCACAGATGGAGCATTGGTAAGTAAGTATTTAGCACAGCAACATGGTAGTGCTTTTGAAGATCCATTCCCTGATTTCCCTCCATGTACTGCCCCTTCTTCTGCAGCCAGAATACATCTCTACTACAAGCAAAGGTATACAAAACCAGTAATAAAATCATGCCCTAATGCTATCAAGTCTGGTAAATCCCACCAAGGCAATGCAGATGAGGCTTTTTGTCCAGAATAGTTAAGTCCTAAAGAACCAACACACAAATAAGACAGAGAAGGAATCAGAGACATCGCAGAACTATCCTTGCAGGAGACAACGTGTTAACTGAAACAGGGGCATGAAAATACTACAAGAGCTCATCGACAGAAATAAAATCTCTACAAGATTAAAACGCCCTTTAACAGTTGCTGCTTTAGGACTTTTCTGCCTGGAGAAGTAACTCTTCAGCCAACTAAAGCATGTACCTGTCTCATGCATTACTCCACAGTGATTTCCTCCATCCACTTGCTGGACAGCTTGCTTTAAAAAGAAAGTACAATCAGTAGGTAAAATGAGCGTGTGCATTACCCAAATCAAAGAGGTCATTGTACAGTGTAGCACAGTTCCTATTAAATATTAAGGCTACATATAAAAACTATAGACAAAACCTCAAAGTAAACTGTGTCATACAAAGATGTGCATGAAAAGCAACCACAAGAGCTCTGAATTCATACAGTGTGTAACTTCATGCTTTCAATGCCACAAGAGCTCATGTTGTTATTCGAATACAATAAGAGTTATTGGCATCTCTGAAAGACGCCAAAAGCCCCCAAGACATGGGAACACAAATCACAGTCGCCTCAAGCTGCTGGTCCATGAGCTGGAGAAGAGAAGAAAGGAATAAACAGAGCGAGGCCAAGCACACAGCAAGGGGTGAGCAGATGAAATACAAAGGTCGAGACCCCAGTAGCTGCGTGTCAGCCCCGTCGTGGGGACAGTCAATCTGCGGGTCTGAGATCAGGTGCTGGCATGAAGTGATTTATTCTAACTGAACAAAATGCCTTGCCCCCTGAGGTCCTAACATAAATAGAGCCGAGCTGCTTTCAGCCAACATCCCAAAAGCAGTCATATAAATTGTGCCTTGGTTTAGAAAGGTGTTTTCAAGGGGAGAAACAAATAAAATACATATTTTAAGACTTCCCTCAGCTGCAAGTACATTCCCATGTTTTACTTCCATGACAAAATGCTGTCAGGCTCATGCCCCAACTCTACATAAAGCAAACCTCTTCATTTCATGTAGTTCTTTCACTCCAGAGCAGTCAGTTACCGTAAGTGCACAGAAGAGAATTCCCTTCCTCCCTGCCAGTTTCTGAGGACAATCTTCCCAAACAAAAATACCTTTTTTTTTAAGGATGTTTAAAGAAACACATCAACATTCAAGACCTGAATTCCAGCAGCAGCTTTCTTATGCTTCCAGTTGTTGCAGGCATCCTTGGCTTACAACAGGCATCCTAAAGAAGACAGATAGGACGGTAATTCCATGGTATTTGGAGCTGGGCTGTACTCCATCAGAAGGGAACAAACAAAATATGAACACAAACTTTGAATTATATCACCAAATATCTTCTATTTCTGACTTCTAACAGTGTTAAAGAGTGGCATATGAATGATGTGGATTAATGAATACTGGAAAATATTCTTACAGTGACATGCACAGGCTGAGAACTTTGGCAGAACGGAAAACAGAAAGGATATTAACCAGGGAGGAAGACTGGGTCAGCAAAGCATGCCTGTGATAATCTTTTGCAAAGAGGAAAATGCAGTTTGGTGCATAGGTGAGCTTTTCTTTCATGGAAAAGCAGGCATCCTCAAAGCACTATGCTCTGCAGGTACGGGACAACACACTGTGTCCATACTGATGGTGGGAAAACATGCCCCTGAAGAAGCAGCAGATACCAGCAGCAAAAGCATGCTGGTGTTTTTCAGGTGTCCTATTCTGCCCCATTGACTCGTTTTGCACACAGAACCTCAGGAAATTGTTTTCTGCAAACCACAAAAGCTAAGTCCATAGCATGTTAAGTAAGCACCATGCAGGTTTTCAGCCTCCATCATTCCTGCCTCTTTCCCTGCTTTCCCACAGGGCCTTACAGCTGCTGTTGTGAAAAAGCAACAGCCTTCAGGTAGTTACCAGATGGAGGATCTCCTGCAAGCTCAGAGCTTTCCATGCAGGTGCAGTGGTTTTCTCCCTTGGGTAAGCCTCATACCACCCACTCAGCTCCACACCAAGTTCTCACTTTCTCATTGCTTAACCAAATCAAACAAATAAGTTCACACAAATGTACTGGGCTGAATGTACTGTACTGAATGAAATGTACTTTTGATTCTCAGCCAAGGGAAGAAGAAACAACCCCAAACCCAGCCCAAACAACCCAAACCACAAACTTTAAGCCAAACCCATTTCACCTAATGCAAAGAGTGAGACGTGGACAACTCCAGGAGGTATTTATGTTTTCAAAGCTGCAAATCCTGTGCTGCAGGTAACAGTATTCTTCCTATTCTGAAAGACAGCCAGGAATTAACTTGAAGCAAAAGGAAAGATAAAGACAATCCTTTTAAGGATGAATATATGGAAAGTGCCTTTGAGCATTTTTCTTCTGTCAGCTCAGTCTTAGCATGAAAGACTAAAGCAAATAGAACTGCTTTAAATAAAGGAAGAAAAAATAAACAACAAAAAGGATACTCAGAACCAGTCCATCTGCGGTGTAAAGTGATGCTGCCTCAATGTCTTCAAACCTCTTAACATTTTACATCCCCAAGGACCCGCTTCATGCTTTGGATGGTCTGTACGCAGAGTTTCTACATCTCTAAATCACTGACTTCAACATGCTGCATTACACAGGAAGCTATTTTATATTACTGCTTTCCAATTTGCTTTTTTCCTAAGGACAATAGCTAATAAGCAGGCATCCCAAGGGATAACAACCTGAAAGTCTCTCTCATGTATTCTTTGGGGGATTGTTTAGAGTGAAAGCAAAAGACCTAATACTCAGCAAACTGATGTATTTTAGAGCTTGATTCTCCCAACCACCTGCATCAGGATCAACCACTGGTAAATTCAGCAAATCCAACACAATTTTCCATACCTAAATTACAGGGTTGTAGAGTACAACAAATAGCTTATTTATCCCCCATACATTATTCTGAGTATGGCTGAATATATTTACCCACCTTTTTGCACTGAATGGAGCTAAGGCAGGCTAGATACAGAATGTGCAGCTGCAAAGCAGAAACCTGCTTCTTATATCAGCATTCAGCTTCTCTCTATTCAAGGTGAGAGCAAGTGGGCTTAGTCCTCTGCCTGCATCATCCCTATACTCAGGTGTAATGGGTATAAAGGGGCAGAAACCCACCCCTGTCATAACTGCCCACGTCACATCTTCTGTTACCCTGTATTCACTGCTGTTTGGGAGGAAGGAACAACTGTAATTCCTATTACTGCACAATGCAGTGGATTCTCATGCCACCGCATGCCTGCCTGAAACCCCTACCACATACCCTTGTCCTGGTCTGCAGTTGTGTTTCGTTACTGACTCCAAGCTTGTGGGTACCAAAGCAGTCAAGGTGCTGTGTTAAAAGGCAGCAAGCTATGTAATAATATCTTGTAACTTCAAAGTAGAACTACAAAGCCCAGCACAGGGAATATTTCATGCTAAGCCTGTTTTCTTGGCCTGTGATTTTACACACCACATTTTCTACACTATTTTCCCCAAAAGGAAAAAAAACTCCTTGTTCTGGAGAGAAGCAATAGTTTATGGCTTCCATTTACAGCACTAAACTGTAAGAGAGTGAGACAAACCAGCTCGAGTTCCCCATTCCCCACCTGCTTGTTTCCTGCAGGCAGGCAGCTCCCACCAGCATCTTGTAAGCCAAGACTTACAGCACAGTATCTCATCAAGAGCCATACAGGAAGATCTTAACAACTTTCTCACTCTAAGAAAGGGACACGGAGTCAATAGCACAGTGTAACCTCTCACATTTGGTCTGAATTATTCCTCGTCAATTTTTCTTTGTGCTATTTTATCCTCTACTGAAAGTTATATTCCTTAGCAGACCCTAAACTGCTTCCCTGGAGTGCACGTACCTTTCAACAGCTCTCGGATAACTTTGATAGTCCCATTTTAAAAGCTGTTTAGTCAAGCCATTCCTACTTTGTCACGTTAATCTCTCCCTATAAATCAAACCCTTCCTCTTCATCATTTTTCCTGTCCTTCCAGAGCAGTCTATTCCTTCTTCGTTTCTATTCTTGTTGGGAAGCTCATAAAGGAAAATAGCAAATAGTTGGATGCATCCTACATTTTGCCAACTGTAGCAGTAGTTTTGCTGTACAATTCTGGATCCATTACGCTGTTTACTCTCCTTGTTCACTGCATTCTTCTGCTTAAAATCTCACTTACCTTCCAGTAAGGAAAGGATAATCAGGTACTAAAACAATGGGGCAGCCAAAGCTTCTCTGGGCAATTTGTGCCAGTGCCTCACATTGCAACATGACCCTTGCTGGCCCTTGAGCAAGCCGAGGCATTTTTTGAGAGTACAACAGTGTGTGGGCTGGCTAACGTGAGGAAGAAGCAATTCCTAAATGCCACAGAGCCAGGATTAAACCTTCCTTTCTGGGAACAGAGCAGAATTTGGAGAGAGCCGGGTTTCCTCCATGGTCATTGGAGAGCAGGATGGTTGTGGACCCTGATAAGGTCCGTGGGTGGCAGCTTCCCCAGTAAACTCTGTGTTAGCTGGAGCCCAGGCTCCCTGTGAATCAGGATTTAATTCAAAGTCATGGTCGGTTCCTTTATTTGAGTGTGTAAGCCACTTCCTCCACTAATGAGATACCTCATTCTGTGTAAAACCTCCCTTAAAAGTTCTTATTCCCACAGGATTCTTACTTATTTCTGTGTTAGTGTCTTTAGTAAGCACATTAGTAACAAAGCAATGCCATTTTCAGGGAAGCTACCCCTTGGGAAAGCCTTTCTATTCTTGCTAGAGTACCCCTGACTTCTGCTCACACCTCTTGTAGGTTCCGCGTTGCTGTAATCCATTTTATGTGCATGACTGCTCAACCATGCCTCCAGCATATGGCTCTGATAATCCATTATAGTCTATATAGAAAACGGGATGTAGAGGGAAGGAGGTGGAGGAGAAGGAGCTCTTCTGGGATCAAAGGCACCCAGCACTCCTGGCAATTAGCTGGATTTTGGAGCTCATGGCTCCCTGAAAGCCCTGTTAGTTTGCCATGGCTAATGGGAAGTGCATCTGAGTTTGAGCACAGATCCTGTGGAGAGCATCCATAGAAAACTGCAGTTGAAGCAGAGCAAGCATAGATTCGGTGGCATGTAAAGATATGTCCTGAGGTATGTCTGACCCCATCACTCTTTGTCCTATCACTCCAGTCCCTGATGAAGGGTCCCTCTCCTGCACCCTTGTAGCCCCCTTCAGACACTGAAGCTGCCCTGAGGTCTCCACGCAGCTTCTCTTCTCCAGGCTGAACAGCCGCAATGTCCTCAGCCTGGCTCCATATGGGAGGTGTTTGTAAACCCTTAAAATATGCAGATATAGCCACAGACATGAATAATTCTCTACGTCAAGTGCATTTAACTTTACAACTTTTTGTATAGGACTTCTTGGGGTAGTACTTTGTGCAGGGGTCTGATCTGCCCTCTGCATGTGCACCAAAGATAAGGAAGCCTTTCTGCATAACCGCAAGTACAGGAAGATAAAAACAGCACTGAAAAAGGATGATTTCTCCTGGACCAGAGTGGATGCAGGGAAGAACATCACTGTGTTAGAAGCTGGCAGTATCCTGAGCTTTGTTTCCTCGCTGCTCCCCATCGAAGTCACCAGGCTGCTTTGGAGAAGGAACTTCTGCCACTGTCACAGCTTTTGAGCACGTGCGATGATTTGCTACCCAGGCTTAAAGTGTCTCCTAAAACCAAAGTGCAGGTATTTACGTTCCAAGTATCCAGGATCATTGCAATTGGAAAAAAAATAAAAGGCAATGGAGGATGTTAACTCTGTTTCTTGTTTTTACTGTCCTTATTGATCAGGGGAATCAGTGTTAGGACGGGAACTTTCTGTGAGAGCTCTCTGCGTGCACCACAGTGTGTTCTGTCCCAGGTGCCTGGGTTCTATGGGATTTAAGGGAAATCAAAACTTGAAAAACAAAACCAAAAGGGTTTTTTCTATAATTAAGAAGGCTCTGAAGAAATAATTCCAAAATTTTACAGAGAAAGGGATTTTTCCTGCAGAAGAAAAGCACCTTTTTCGTTGCCTTTAATCAGTTTAGGATCAAAGTTAACCAGCAGTATTCCATAAAACGTGAATAAACCAGACTGCTTCAGCTCCCCTTTGGAAAAAGATTCCTTCTCATGACACACACAGACCAAAGAGCTCTGTGAGCTCTTGGACATCTCTTCACCACCCATCTCCAGGAGTTCTCTTGTCTGTGTAATGACACTTCATACAGTATTCACTCCCAAGGTTTCCTCTCAGTGGGATTCATCACCCACAACTGCAACATCACAAACCCAGAGTTAACACTGGATCAGAAAAAGATGGGAGGGAAAAGCTGAATTATGCCGACTAGTTCCACTACTTAGAAAACCTTGTTTCTAGCAGCTTAGAGGGTGTGAAACAATGCATCATACTTGGTACCCGCCAGTTTCAGTGCTCCTTTGACATACTTCACACAATCAGTGAGAGAGACAGAGCCAAGAGAAGACGGCATGAGAAATAAAGGAGAAAAAAGACAACTAAGGGGCTCCTCATGATTTTGTGCTTTGTTGAGGCTGTTGCAAATGTGAAACAAAACCCAATTTTCTTATTGACAGTTTTCTCTCTCCAAAATGTGTGTATTCTGCTTTACTGCCAGTGGTTTGTCTGTTGTGTGCTCCTGCATTGATTTTTCTTTTGGTTTTGGTGAGGATAAAACCCCTTCATTTGGGGAAGGCAGCATGAAGCATTAAGCAGATAAACTCCTGCCACATTCTGGGGACAAGGGGGGATTTCTAAGTAGAAAAATTTATGCAACTATCTAAGAGAATCTGAAGATCAAAGGGGATCGTTTACACAGTGGCTGGACAGCTCTAATGAGTTTGATAATCAGGGTCCTGGGAATTTGCATAGCCACATTTACATTGTAATGCTTACACTGACATTGAATTGGGTGTGAAGGACCCAGTGAAATGACGGATGACAGACAGAATAAGCTACAGACCTATCCCTGTCTGTCAGGCTCACTTTCTGCTAGCAAAAGTGACTTTTGATTAATGCCCAAGTACAGAATTTCTGTGTATTCATCCCGGTGATTAAAATAACTCGCTTGATTTTTTATAATGTAGTAGACTACAGATAAAATTCTGTGCTTACAGCCTACTTGGGACTTTGAAATGAAGGTGGAAGTTCAGTTCCCCCAGTGTATTGTAGCCTGGCTAGTTAACCTTGTGCAAATTGCCATGGGATTACCCAGTGGGTTGCCTTCATCGGCCAAGTCATCTTAAGAAGTTCCCGTTCTTTCTCTCCTTTTCTCCCTACCCTTTCCGGTCAGGCTCTACATCCCATACACACACACATACCTCTCTTTCAGCCTCAATGCATGCTCCAAAATGCTTAAAAAGCACCAAAATCTTGTTTTCGTTCTTTCCTATAGCTGTAGACAGCTTTTCCTTTCCAAAATGCTTAGTTTTCCTTAAAAGGAATTACAGGATAACTAAATCCTATATTGGATTTGGCTTTAGAGTACAAGGCATAAAACCAGCTCTATTCCATTTACTATCTTGTTTGTTCTTAAGTGCATCCTTAGTGCAATAGGGTTACCTCCCCCTATTAACCACAACAAAAAGTGAACATGCTAAAACCTGACTTTTAATCACTTAAATCCATGCTAAAAGAAAGCAGGAAGAATAAACAAAGTAAGCACTATTAGTAAGTAGTACTGAAAATTACACAGTATCATACCTGCACACACCTCCTCTCCCCCACTCAGGGTAAAATATTCATGAACTGCAGATGCTTTCCCTCATAATAAGTCTAATAGTACTTGACCTGGCTACTACTAGTAGTAATGTACTGAATAAATCTCATTTCTGCCATGTCAGCAAAGCCTGAAAGGGCACAAGGAGTTTGGAATATTCTCCATTGGAGCAGTAGATAACAGCAACACACACATCACCATGGGAAGTCACTCACCTTGTAAACAATGCAGTAGTTCTCCTTATGTCAAAAGGAAGGGAAATGAAACCAGAGGACCTGAAGCATCAATAAGGGATCCCAGGTATAAAACCACAGTAGCAAAACCAGGAGGTATGCATTTATTCTTAAACTAAACTGAACATTGAAACACAGATATTGGTCCATCATGTTAATGGCTGTTGTGACTGCAGATTATACAGAACACTAATATATAACACTGCCTGCCTGCCAAGCACTAACTAAACATGAAACGCCATATGAATAATGGAAAAAGTATGACAGGAAACTAGACAGCCCTGACACCCAAACCCCAATTCTGTATTAATTTCCAAGGCAATTCTGTCCCTCACTTGAATTTGGCAGCCCGGTTTTTACTACAGCAGCGAATACTAATAAACACAGGCAGCTTGCTCCATCTTTACAATTATCCTGACGCCCCCAAAGAAATAGAACCAAAAACCCCACTTGATCTTGTCAGTGAGAAACAGCAGTAACCTTCCCTCATCTGTCAGGCTCTCAGGTCTGAAAGTAATACACGTCAGCAGCGCAGGCCGATGTGCTCTGCTGAGAAGGATGATGTAGTCACACGTGATTAGTAAAGATCAATATTACTTTCTAACAAAGCCACCCCCAGGTCCCCTCCAGCCAAGTGGGCTTCAGGAATGTGTGTTTTCACAGAGGGAAGAACAGAAAGCCCTGCTCAGATAAGCACTGGATCCAGCACCAGATCCAACTGCCTGCCCCAGTGTGCCTGAGCACAGTGAGGCTGAGCCATGCAGCAATGCTGCTTCCACAGTCAGAACCATAGCAGCTAAAAGCTCACAAGTACAGAGATGTCCTTTTGTCTCCAAATCCATCCCTGCAGCATATTAACAAACAGACACTCAATATGTTTTTCTAAGAATAAATGTTCTGGTAGGGGGTGAGACTCCTGCCCTGGGCAGAGGGGTCAGGACATAACCGCCTCTGCAGCAATTCATCTCTCGGATTAAAGCGAAGCAGTTCTGCACAAGGATGGTTTCCACAGTGAAGATCTAGCTGGGCACCAACAAAAATCAATGGAAATTTGCTGTCAGCAGAAACTGAACAACACCCTCCGGCTCCATGTCTTGCAATACAAAAGCAACCTGAACCAGAGAAACAAACTGACGTAGATATAAGGATTCTTCCCTGGGAGGGTGCTGAGGCGCTGGCACAGGGTGCCCAGAGGAGCTGTGGCTGCCCCATCCCTGGCAGTGCTCAAGGCCAGGTTGGACACAGGGGCTCGAGCACCCTGCTCTATGGAAGGTGTCCCTGCCCGTGGCAGGGGCTGGAGCTGGGTGAGCTCTAAGGTCCCGCCCAACACGAACCATTCTATGCGATTCTATAAATGCATCTTCAAGTTAAGCATTTGCATCTGCTTTGCTGAGTTGAATCACTGTGCTCTTCGCAGTCTCGAGCCTGAACTGCCGCAATGGCGCATGCAGAGCCAAGCTCTGGCTGACCCCACGTGAAGCTGGACAGAAAGGGAACAACAGAAACTTGCCCAGAGGCAGCTTCCAGATGAAATGCTGCAGAAGTTACAGTCAAGGCCCCATTGCATGCACAGATCCTTTCCAGAACAAGGCTGGGAAGAGGCTCTTGTAAGAGACACGAAGAGACACTCCACACCTTCCCACCCAGACACTGATAAAACACAGACACATTGTTTTCAACATTGGGGGTTCCCAAAGAGGTGGAAGCCCTCACAGAAAACCTCTATGCAGCTCCCAAATAGAAATCTAAGCACCACACTGACAGCCTGTAGCCAGACAGGTCTCCTGGATGCATTCCCACCAAACTCGCTTTGATACGAAGCAAGATCAGCCACATAAGCCTGGAAACAGTGGGTACAAACAAGAATGAAAGAAAAATAAGGCTACTAACAGTACTTTAAAGTTTATAATGCCTACCTCTGTATTCAGATGAAAGTATGCTTGTAAGACATAGACAGCACAAGATGTCTTTTATCTCCAGATTATAAATTTAAAGCCAATTTCTGCTAATAGCCACTTAAAGTTCATTTCCATTCAAAAGCCATTAGGCATCATATGAATGTACAGGCTTTGACACAAAATTAGCTGCAGAGGTGAAAATCATCTTGGAAAGATCTACCAGAAAAAGACTGACAATACATTGTTCATAAGTGTAGGCAATTCAAGGTACGGCCCGACTCTATCATCTTCTGGATAAACAGCGCTGTGTAGCGAGATTCCTTCCATGCTATGGAGATGAAAATTAATGAAAAGTACCAAGGATTGTCTTACTAAACACTATGTATATGAAAAGTGTAAACATTATTAATTTAACCACCATCAAGCCAGGTGATCTGGGTTGATCTGCTTGCTGGAGGGCAGGATGGATCCTACAAATAGACCTGGACAGGCTGAGGTTCAATAAGGCAAAGTGCCAGGTCCTGCAGCTGGGCCACAACAACCCCCTGCAACGCTCCAGGCTTGGGGAATTGTGGCTCATGGGAAAGGAGCTGGGGGTGCTGATTGATGGAGCTGAGCATGCGCAGCTGTGCCCAGGCAGCCCCCAGCATCCTGGCCTGGATCAGCACCAGTGCAGCAGCAGGGCCAGGGCAGGGACTGTGCCCCTGCACTGGGCACTGGTGAGGCTGCACCTCGAGTCCTGTGTTCAGCTCTGTTCCCTCACTACAGGAGAGACATTGAGGTGCTAATGTAAAGAGGGGCAGATTTCAGAGCTGGGGATTCTAGTCCTGGCAGTTTTACTTGCCTGTGGGTAATTATATTGTTCCATGATATATATGGAGCACAAGGTGAAATTAAAAAAGGAGGATGTGAAAGCTACATAAAACCTATGAGTTCCCCCAAACTGCCATGGTTCCTGTCCATTCTGTGTTTAACCTCATGGAGGTTCTACCAGTGTCATATTCATGAGAGCCCTTTACTGTCTGAGGCACAGCTACATGTGTAAGACAATTTATAACCTAAGGAACCAGCTCCTAGGCACAAGCTGAGTTACCAAAATGCTGCAGCAAATTCCTTTCTTCCATTCCAGGGGCAGTGATGTTTGGAAGTTGTTAATCATTTTAAGCCAGGAGATGTAGATAATGGGCATGTAAGAGTTGAGAGGTGACCCAGAATCTTACTAGGTACATAACAGTAGCTTTTAGCATAGCCTGTGAAGTCAAAGTACAGAGAAAATGAAGAAACAGTGTGGTTGGATTATCTTAAAATGGTTCAGTGGGATAATCTTGTCAGTCTGGACAATAGCTATTAAAATAGCTAAAAAGGGATTTGATTACAAAAGCATAATATTCTAAACATCAATCATATCCACTTATGGAATACATATCCATATATGCCTCATCAATCAATTTGCTGGTTCTGCAGGATTATATGAATGGAAGACAGTTGCAAAATGTTGACATAATCTACACAGACATTGGTAATAAATTTGGCACTGGGTGACCACTTCAGAAATCACAGTAATGTTAAATCAGAAAGACAAACATTAAATGGACTTGCTTGTATATAAGCAGGCCTCACACTGTACCAGGGCTGTGCAAACAACTTACAGAACAATTCCAGCAGAATTTGGGGGTGATTTGCTCACTGTCCTGTATGAGTTAACTTCTCTATTAATGACATACAACAGACACTTGTGACCATTGTACTGATGAGATGGAACACGAGTTAGAGAATGGCTCCTGACAGACCACTAGAGAAGAGTATGAAATTAAGGAAAGCAATAGAATAAACAAAAGGAAATGCAATTTTAGTTTCCTGCTTGTGCCTTGGAGGGATGTTTCACATTTATGTGAAAATACTTTCAACACCAGGATCAAGACGTGGATATTGCAAAGCTCAAACAGCTCTTCCACCACTGCACTTAGTCACACACAGGTGAGCGAACCTGATGTAAGGAGCTGATACCAGGGGACTGGGGTTCGGGCTGCTCAGCACATGGCTCTCTCCAGCCTTCCCTAAACAGCTCGAGCAGCATGTGTTGCCTATGTGCTGTAACTGGGGCCCAAGCTAAGGAAGGATGGTTCATTCCAATGCATGAGACAAGCCTAAAATGCTAATTATTATTTGAAGTTTCTCTCTGAACAAACCTTATTAATGGTTTCTTCCTCTGCATGCAAACTGCAGCAACTCACACACCGTAATTAAATTAGCATTGTTTATGCTTTGGAGTATTTAAAGTCTGAAATTACAGGCAATAACTATAAAATAGAGTGATAATTAATGATAATAACTCATTCTTGCAGTAACTGGGCTGACACTTTGCACTTACGACACTTTATTCCCAGCAGCTACTTTACGGTACTTGAAATTACTTAGCAATTCTCCTAAGCTAATTTTTATTACCGTGCAAAACTTTCAGTACCCCGGAGGCAGGTTATTTGTGTTCACATTTAGACTGCTCAAGGTTTAGATGATTTCTGACTGCTTTCTCCACGGCACGAAAACATATCATAAAAGTGGATTTGACTCCAAGTAGATGCCTTGTCCAGATGTTAAAGACCTTGGACTGAGGCCTTCTATTATGTTATGTGCTGTGCCCAGCTCAGCAGCTATGTATGCATGATGCTGAAGAAGACCTTCTTTGGGCTGGGTAAACCCTTTGCCCTGCCATAGCTCTGGCCACCTCCAGCCAAGCAAGTTTCTACTGAAGAAAACTTCTCTACACAACTTCTGAGCAACAAAAAGTCTCCTGGAAGTACAAGTCTAAATCCTCCCTGTTGTAAAAGCTGGTACAGAGCTAAATCTTCCCAAGTTTCTTTGTGTTTTAGAATGGAACAAAGCTTTAAATCATGGAGACTACAGTAAAATTGCTTTTGCTTTTTAAAAAATGGGGCCTCATACAGCACAAAGTTGAGGGCAAGAGATCAGCACGGCAGCAACAGCAGCTGAGGGATGGCTAGAGACACTCAGATCAACGCTATTAACTCTCCAAGCTCCAAATGCCCAAAAACCACAGGACTGAAGGGATTTTCAACTGTTCATCTGTTTTGACAGAGATCTGTCCAATTTTCAGCTTCTGCATACACAAATAATAAAGCAGTTATGCAGTGAAAAGACAAAAAATATCAACCATCAGTGTGCCTGTGCTTTCAGGATCTGGGTTTATAAACTCAGTGCAGAATTCCAGAGTCTCTCAGGTGCAGCTATATAATTCAGAAACAAACAAATCCTTCACTCATTTTCAGTGCCAACTACCTGGAAAGTGCAATTCTTTCACTCAAGACTGAGATCAAAGCTTCTACCAGAACAGTATTTGTGAGAAAATTCTCTATAGAATCATAGAACAGTTTGGGTTGGAAAAGACGTTAAGATCATCCAGTTCCAACCCCTCTGCCATGTCCAACCTGGCCATGAACACTGCTAGAGATGCAGCATTCACCACTTCTCTGGGCACCCTGTGGCAGTGCCTCACCACCCTCACAGGGAAGAACTTCTGCCTTGTGTCTAACCTGAACCTCTCCTGTTTCACTTTGAATCCATCACCCCTTATCCTAACTAGGAGGTTATCTCCTGAGTTATCGCTACAGTCTCTTTCTGATGAAGAGTCCCTCTCCAGCATCCTTGTAGCCCCCTTCAGACACTGGAAGCTGCTTTGAGGTCTCCACGCAGCCTTCTCTGCTCCAGGCTGAACAGCCCCAGTGTTCTCAGCCTGGCTCCATATGGGAGCTGCTGCAGCCCCTGAGCATCCTCATGGCCTCCTCTTGATTTGCTCCAACAGCTCCATGTCCTTCTTATACTGAGGACACCAGAACTGTACACAATACAGGAGGGTGGAACTGGATGAGCTTTAAGGTCCCTTCCAACCCAAACCAGTCTGGTTTTCTACAGAGTGATGTAACTCCATGGAGTTTCAAACAAGTGAGCTTGAAAGACTCGAGCTGCTCTGCCATACTACATAAATTCACACAGAAACACCCAAATAGTACTGCTACTAGTGCTACTTTCTTTTACCATCTGCTCAACTGAGAACTGCTCTATATAGTAACTCCACATAGGGTATTTTGCAAAACATGAACTAAACCTTTGATTATGTGCAGTTCTCGTACACACAGTAAGTGAGAATCAAGTGCCACCCATCAATCCAACTACTGTAGACAGCTGAGCACACAGGAGGAGAGCAGGTGAACCACCTGCTTTTATGAAAGGAAGCAAAGTGTGAACAACAGTTCTTGAAACAGCAAGGATCAGTTCTGATACCTGTCAGTGTGATTTGTACAACATGAAGTGAGATAGGTCCCTTCTGCCTTGTAAATGCCTAATACAAGACAGGCACTGAAGAATTTATAGCCAGACAGGATCGATACAGTGCGAGATTCCCCTCTGAAAAAGCGAGGAGAACTAATTGCTGATATTACAGCCCAGAGCCAGGGCAGAAAAGCCCAAGTGCTGGACCCGCACTCCTCAACAGCTATTCAGTTAGCCAGGAATCTCTGCTACTTTTCCTATACGAGAAGGATTTAAATCCAATTAGACTCCCCATTTAGTTGGCAATGTCTATGTATTTACAGCATGCTTCTTAGTGTGGTATCTCAGCATCTGTTCCAGGAAATCTTCCTGAGCACAGCTAGGTCACACTGTGTCCAGCCAGGCAATTATTTTAGGAATGGTTAGAGATTTCCACTTTTGCAAAAGTAATTTCTTGGCAACTAATAGTGCTCTGAGGAGACATCCCTCTTGATTAGAGCATAGATCTTTACCCTGACACCCCTCAACGTTTATGGTTGGTTGGAAGTTCTGCAAGCCCAGGAGAGAAAAACATTCCAACCTTTATCTACTGATGAACCAACATTTAGCTGCTGCTGCCACCTTGCTTCTCAGGTGGACACAGAAGTGTGTTGGTCATCTAGATACCACCTGAGCCTTTGCCCTGCTTGGGGGGAAATGGTGACTCTGTGGTTATTGATCTCGGCTTCCTCCCGCCAGCCATTCCTTCCTTTCCGCTTACCACATCCAACTCTGATTCAGTGCATCTGTGTAACACATGAGGTCTTCTTCAGTCAAGTATCTGGACTAACAAACCTTTTTCAGTCAAGTACCTGGTATTTAAATCTAATCCAGCTCATATAGACCAGAATGGGTTTAAAAACCAAGCAGTTAAACAACAGGCTCTCAAGCAAACATCTCAGATAGGAGATCCTGGATAAGGGGCCTTAATCTCTTCAGCCAACACATCTGCAGCTAGAGAAAGCTGCGTGAATAAACCTGCCAGGTACTCTCACTCACTCCCGTTTCCTTCCTCTGCTAAAAGAAATTTCCATGAGTCCATTAGTGCAGAATCCTCTCACAAGCACCAGTTCAACTGTGCCACTTTGTAAAGCACAGGGCAACTTGTGACTAAGTCAGCTCTCCCCTATCTACACATGAAGACCTTGCAGAGAGGCAGCATCCTCTCCCCAAACCATGAGCTGGTTTGCTCAAAACTCCGGCCTCTATCAAAAACTTTTGCTCTTATTGTAAGCCTAATGCCTATGGAATGCAGACAATTTCCTGTGTGCAGCTGCTGAAGGTGTTGAGCTGGCAGAGCAGGAAATATATGTGGTGTTTATTTGCAAAGAAGGTACAGCAGGACCATCACTGCTCCCAGCTTCCTCATGCTGCGCCTGCCAATGTACTGTACCTCATCCATGTCTGGGCTAAATTCCAGCCAGTGATGGGAGAATGAATAGGGCTGCATCCTATTATCAGTCCTTGGAGCCATACAATCCCCTCGGTTTATGGGCTGTAAAATATGTACTTCAGCCTAGTGGCTTCCTAAGGCGAGCACCTTCTGCACTGGAATGGGTAGAGCTTTGCCAAGGTACATGCTGAGTGCACGGGATGCCACAGAGGGGCTGCTGAAGGGACACAACACAGACAACTCCACTGTAATTAGGCCTGAAAGGGAAATGGATTTTCTGGCATTACTGCTGTGCATTAGATGGGAATGAGAAGTGGACTTTCAATTATTTGGTTTTGTCTTATTTTACAATTTGTTCTATTTTATTTTGTCCTCTCCCTCCATCCCCTGTCCAAAGCCCCTCTCCAGGTTCCCTGCAGCCCCTTCAGGCCCTGGAGCTGCTCTGAGGTCTCCCTTCAGGAGCCTTCTCCTCTCCAGGCTGCCCCAGCCCCGCTCTCAGCCTGGCTCCAGAGCAGAGCTGCTCCCGCCCTCACAGCATCACTATTTCCTAATAGTGGGGGCCAGAGGTCCCATGCAGAATCCAAGCTCGGGTTCAGTAAACATCCTACACAGTGACACAAGCAGCTCTCATTGATGTAATATATACGCTGATCTTTTAACAGACAGGCCAGAGAAACAGAGATGAATTAAAGAGACCACCATCACACATAAAGCAGCTGATGGAAGCAGGGATATAGCAAAGTCTCCTGCCTGCTAACCCCAGAGCCCAGCACTAACACCTGCCTCCCTGATTTGGGACTCCAGCCTCGGAGAGAAACATCTTCTGCACACAGCAAACACTGTGGGTTCAAGGTGATAGCCAACTGATCTCCATGCTTCCCAATCAAGGTTCAAGCAGCAAAAGTCAAAACAGTCCAACTCCTCCTTTCTATACTAAATGGTATTGAGAAGGCTTCATAAATAAGATTCTCCAACTTCCCAGTTTCCATACCTAAAGCATGTTATAAATAAGCATTTCCAAGGAAGCTGCCTTCCACAAATAAGTATTAATTCCCCTTTTCACAATTAAGGAATTCCTTCTTTCCATTAAAACCAAAAAACTCAAGCAAACATAAATGACAGCAGAGGAGGGGATCACCTGCAGCACAGCAGCACACACCAAGCTGGCTATTAATGTCAACAAATCACGAGGAAAGCTGGAAGCATATTTCTGTGAACCGGAAACCTGCTCTCAGGCACAGCAAGCAGAGAACTGACTGACACAGCAGCCACAGTCAGTGTAATGGGTTACTCACACAGACTCCTTAATCTCAAATCCAAAGCTAAAATTGCTTCATCCAGTTCCTGCTGCATTTCCTTTTCATTCCAGGAAACACCAAGCCCACTCCGTTTCTTCGCCTGACCTCACCTCCTCCACTTCTTTGGGAGTGCTTTGGTTTGTTGAGAGTTTTAAACCTTTCTTTAACATGCAATACTGAAATAAACCTGGTGTTTAAAAAGCACAGGGGATTCTGAAATGAAACCTAAAAGCAGCCTACCTCTATATGAAACAGAAAATAATGGCTACTGATTTATTGGACTGCTAGAGATTACACTGCTATAGACAAAAGATTCTTTCACTTTCCTTCCTCCTTCATAGCTATGATGGGTTTCATTAGTGCAGGAAAATCTCAGTGTGCAAAGAAAAATATCCCCATGTACATTTATGTCTGCACATCTCTCACTGTAAGCTGCAGGTAGCTCTTCGTGCTCTCGTGTCCCAGCGCAGCCTGCAGCTCCTCTGCACAGCATGGAGCGCTTCAGAGGGGCTGGTTTGGAGGTGAATTCCAAACACTGGTTACAAAATCCCATGGGAAGAGGACTGCAGTGCTCTTGGTATCTGTTACTCCAAGTAAAAGGTATGCGTTTTTGACTTTGCTTGTAAAAGATATTAAAAATAACAAGACAAATACCTTAAAGCAAAGAAATGACAAAACTGTGAACAGAAAACACTCTGCTACATACACAGAACCATAGAATGGTTTGTGTCGGAAGGGACCTTAAAGCTCCTCCAGTTCCAAACCACTGCCACAGGCAGGGACACCTTCCACTACATCAGGTTGCTCCAAGACCCTTGCAACCAGGCCTTGAACACTGGGACAAATAACCACACCCCAGAGCTGTCAGTGATGCTAATTAATACAGCATCAAAATGCACTCAAACACTGCAATAAGGAGTATGATTGAAACTGTATAGAAATACTCAATTCTCTCACAGCTCTCACTCTGGGTACAGATTAAAGAAAAATACCAGTCTGCCAGGATGATTGATTACAATTTCATTTGGTAATGGAAATTCTTCTAATGACTCTGTTTTGCCAAGGAGTGCACAGTTTCTCTTCTGAAAGGCCGGCTCCTTCTCAGAATATGGAGAAAGCAGGAGAGGAGGCTAACATCTGTTTAATTTATTACTGCCGCCTGCATCAGCCTTACAACCAGTCATATTTTAAGTAAGTTTCCTTCAGAAAATGCCAAGAACTTGGTTAGCATGCTGTTTATCTGCTACCAGGACATAGCACTTGGGTTATTTACCCAGCACTGTACCCCTCCTCGCCAGGAGATGCTAAGATGACACTGCTGCACTGAATGAAACAGCAAAGTTACAGAAACCCTGTCTTCACTGTATTTTACAGCAGATGGATTCATCTGACTCCAGTCGCATCACTTAAGCCTCTATTCACATTCCTTGGATAAAGTATAAGATTATTTAAAGCTTTAACGCTGTCATTGTTTCTTCTGGGGGTGGGGGGGGGGCTGGCGCAGAGAAGCTGCGGCTGCCCCTGGAAATGCTCAGGGCCAGGTTGGATGGGGCTTGGAACAACCTGAATTTGCCTTGGAAGGGACCTTAAAGCTCATACAGTTCCAACCCCCTGCCACGAGCAGGGACACCTTCCACTTGATGAGGTTGCTCCAAGCCCTGTCCAAGCTGCTGAATGTACAGAGCCAGTGTTGAGCCCAAGCTAAAGAGACATGGTTCTCTCCAGCTTCCAGCTTCCCTAGGAAAAGGCTGTGCAAATTCATCCCAAGAAGGATGGCAACACTGATCCACTCAACTTTTCACCTTTGCCACCTGAAATATTAGCTGCCACAGAAAGATTTCCAAGGCATTTGATTCCTCATCAAAGACAACATCTTATTCTGCAGTAACCTTCAAAGCATTAGGGAGCATTTCTGAGAGGTGGTGGTGATGCACCAACTCCAGGCCAGAGCACGGAGATTTAATGCTGTGCAGCCACCGAAAACATGGGGAGGCAATTACAGCTCCTGCACATTAGACTGAGAACATCAATAGATCAAGGCAGTGATCCAGAAAAGCACTTAAGCACGTGCTTAACTTCAAGAGATCCCTCCTCCTCCCAGGCCTGAGTCTGCACCATTTTAAACAAACAGCAAAAAATCCCACCAAAGGAAACTTCTCTGCACAGGTCACACAAGAGACAATTCCCAGATTTACAGTAAGGAAAGAGTAGCAAAGTTGGTTTACAGTTTAGCCTCTAAATCCCTCACCCATAAGAGGAATCAATAGAAAACTCCTGACCACAGCAGCAGATCAAGTGACTACAGTAACTGTAAGAAAAAGTGTTCCTAATTGATAGAGGGCACTTCTGGAGCAGTAAAGAGACTCTTAAACAAGAGAGAGATGTGTGGTATTAAAAACAGTGCTCTGGTTTTGCATCTGTGCACTTTTCCTGAAGATAAAGTGTTCCAAATGAAGCTTCATAATTCATTCAGTAAATTCTGAGTGTGCCACTGTCTCCCTGTGTCTGTTCTAATGCATGACTGATGGTTTCTGAGAATTTAAGCATTTTGGAGTGTAATTTCTTGGAGCCAACAGTTTATACATGGGATCAGCACTAAAAGCAGGCAGGCAAATCATAAAATAGCACAAGCCTAAGCAATTGGATCTTCGTAAAGAGACAGAGTGGGGAGGGGAAAGGCATTGATCCTGAATTTCAGTGAGGTCTGAATTCCAATTCAGGCATCCTCAAATTCCAGCCTCACTTTTCCAATTCTGTCCTTCTCTATTCATACATTTTCCATGTGAAGATTCCATTTGTAAGCATTTTCTGTGATTCAAAACTGCTCAACATGATTTATTACAGTTATTTCTGATGACCAATTGCTCATCATTAGGCACTGCCATCATTCCTTTGAAAAGTGGCAATGTGCGATTTGTTGCCTTAGTTGTGCTCTTCCAACCGAATCAGGGCACAGAAGAAAACTGAGCAAGTCTGGGATTAATTCCTTAAGATAAAGAAACCTTTTGCAACATGAACACCTCAGTGAAGGTTCCCTTCACATAACCACTTCCAGGATGAATACATCAAGCAGAATTCTGGGCTGTAGTGCCCCTGCGCTCAATGGAGCTGGCCAGTGTTCTGTCAGAAGAGCTTTCTTCTACAGTGCAGCAATAAAAGCCAAAACAAATACACTTCTGTCATTGAAATCATACAAGAACTTAATTCAGAGGAAAATCAGTACTTTAAATCATTCAAAGCATCAGAACACTCAAGTCAAAGGGCACTCATTTCATCTTATAACAAAACTGGTAAGGTCAAAAGTTCCAAGTGAGGAATAACCATTCTGAAAACTCTTTAAAAGCAGATCCAATTCTGGAGATGCTCCGGTTAATGCAGAAAGAGTTATTTTTCCAGTGTAACACACTGCCATCACCCCTACCTCCCAAAACCATGAGAGAAAGTTTAAAAGTGTAGGCACTACAGAATTAAGGCCTAATTAAGTTTATTTCGAACAGGACAAGTGAAAACTCTTCAGCATGTACCTTGGGTTAAAACAGGACCAACAGCTTTGCAAAGTCAGTAAGGAATTCTTGGCAAGACAGTGCCAACAGCCAAGAGTCTCTCCTGCCAGCCTTCCCTCCCTGGTTCTCTCAAACAACTGCTTCATTAAACTGAGATGACAGTACTGAATGGCGTTTTAAAGAAAGAAAATGTTTCCAGTCTATATATCCATAACATAAAAGCAGAACACACACACACACACACACACACACACACCCCTCCTGAATGAGCCTCTCCTTTGGCAAGCAGTCAACAGCAGAATGTGCAGGTAGCTCGAGGAGCAGAACATCCTCTCTGGAAGCCACCCAGTTCATTACAGATGTAGGTGCAGGATCCACGTGAGACCAGTGGGCTGCAACATTTTGCTGGTGCCAGCCAATTCCTAATTGCTACTGGGCTCTCCATCAATGTTGTACTGCCACCAGCAAAAGATAACTTCATCCATGTCCTTGTCAATCTGCATATATATATATCCAGGATATATAAAATGCAGACATACATATAGACTTGATTTTCTCCTTGGAGAATTTATGTACCATTACATTCCATTATATTTTTGTTTGAGCTGAACATTTAAATGATGTTGAATCAGTGATCACTAAACCAAGCCCCTTTTTATTCAGCAAGGTTGGGATCTTTGACCCACAAATGCCTCTAACTAGAAGGCAAATTCTTTTATAATAATGATAAATTATTACTTTTCCTCCTTGACTTTTAACTAAATATTTGGAGTCAGCAGCTGTCGAATCACGACTCCCACACCAGCTCCAAGCTCTGAGTTCTCTACGTGACATTCTATCTTCCATCTTCTCAATATGAGAAGCCAAACACCCTGAAAATGAAACACGTTCATTATTATGCCTACTTCTGATTGAAGAAATGGCTCTTTTATTTCATTTTCTGTCCAGAAGGGGATGA
Organism: Bolborhynchus lineola; assembly: GCA_025448015.1. Lineage (NCBI taxonomy): Eukaryota > Metazoa > Chordata > Aves > Psittaciformes > Psittacidae > Bolborhynchus > Bolborhynchus lineola. The sequence continues at coordinate 32,963 of JAOEHX010015279.1, forward strand.
TCAATGGAATGCATCAATTCATGACAACACTGTAATGCATTTTTGAAACGTAGCTGATATTCCCAAACAAACACTTTTCAATTTGTAAATTTTCTGCAAAATACTCTCCTTCAGCTACCCATTAATCAAAGGAAACCGCAGCAGAAGTTTGCTGTGGTGCCATTTTAAACAGCTTCACACATCCTCAGGGTTTTTTACGGGCAAAGAAACTCCAGCTGCCATGACAGCACACACTGGAGTGCCAGCGAGACACCAGAGGGAATCCGGTATAGCCTATAGGGCTTGATGGCAAAGCTCCTGCTCTTCAAGGTCCCACTGGGACTGTGGATCACATTAGCCATGGGAGACTCTGCTCCACACTGCAGTAAAATGATGCCAGTCTGCTCAGTGATGGCAACTTCTCACCACCAATCTCACTTCGTGCTGCAGCTCAAGACAGAAGCCCCACTCTTGCTGGGAGCAGGTGGTCAGGTAATTCTTGTTCTCGTGCAAGGCCACGGACCTTAGAGATGCTGAATTTTAGCCTCTGATTCTCCTGATGAGGAGCCATACTCTTTAGCACTTGAAGCATTGCATGATTAGCTTATGGAACACAGGGTCTACAACAACATCTGAGGTCAGGGAGAGCAGCCTCCACTAAAGGGCTAATAACTTGAAAGGTGTTAAGACCTTATTGTGTCAATGTAAAACAGACCCAGTGGTGCAGTGCCAGCCTTCCTGGGAGCAGGATACATTACACCAGTGAGGTATTATTCTTGTTTAGACCTACACTGCAGCATTTCAGTGACTCCAATTTCTGGTTAGACATGTTCAAGATCGATAAAGATGATGTCTGCATAAGCATCTCTTAGGCACAAACAGCAAGTACCGACTACCTCTCATTTACTTCCCAGGGAAAGAAAGCACAGAGATTCCATAGGTGCTGCCCAAACTAGTCGAACTTTCTCAGATGAGGTAACACAAACATAACAGGAATGGTGCAAGGTATACAGAAATCTTAGCTTACAAATAGAGAAAATGGAGTTTCTTCTTCCAACTCAGTATTTAGGAAATTCCATGGGATTACCAAGCCACTATTAAAAAGGCTGCAGGAAAAGGAGGGAAGGAAAGACAAGAAAAGTCACTTTTCCAAATTAAATTTTCAGTGGGGAGAGAAACCACATGAAAGGATGAATTTCTTTACACCTGATAAGCAGTGACAAATACGTCAACATGTCACTGTCTTCTTTCTGCTTTGCTGCACATGTAGACGATGAGTTCATTCGCAAAGGACAATTTTCCACCATTCTTCTCACTGGCTTTTTATTGTGAGGCATTTGGAGTCTTCTACTGCAAAACCACCAACAGCTTAGCACATACTGTCTGCTCAGTAACCACCACATCAGGGTTTTAACTATACACATGTGTACCTGTAAACCTCTGGCTTCATACAAACCACAGCAGTAACAGCTTAGTTGCAAAGTAAGAGCTAACCTGCCTAGTGAGAAAGGTCGACTGAGAAGAAAGAGAAGGAAACTGGGATGTTCTCGTAGCTGGTGAAAATACTTCGGTGCAATTGTTCTTTGCACAGTAAAGGTGATCTGGGTGTTAATTCCAGTTCTGTGTGACTAGGAAACCTGGGAAATTAAATCCCTTGGAAATAACTGTAACTCTTAGAAAAACCCCAAACTGTAGGCAGAAAAACAACAGTACTTCACCTCCTAAATGAGTCAGGGTGTCATTTAAGTGCAGAACAACCTATTAATCCTAACTCTAAGTGTAAGAAAAAATGCCAAACCTGTTTGCTGGGTCATAAAAATCTAGAGCTGCAGAGAAAATGCATGTCACCTGCTCGTGCAGTCCTTTTGAGAACTGATTGGTAAATTGCAATTGCAGATCATGCATTTGATCATCCTAACCTGCACGTGTCAGTGGTTTTCATACCTGGAAACACTCTTAAACACTACTGAAGTCAGCCCAATGCTTTTGGTGCAGAATATCCCTAAGACTCCCAGAATGATCCAGTAGTAAAACTAGAAGCAAGAAGGAGCAACTAACCTATGGGATGGCTTATAACCAACTTGCCACGATTTCCAAACACTGCTCTGCTCAGTAATGCATGGATTCACAGGTGAAAATGACTGTTTTCCAAACCAATCTACTAAAGCAAGTACATACCTAAGTCATATTCATTCTCCAGAAGCATTACCAACTTGCAGAGAGTGCTAAGTACTTAAGGCAAGTACAAAAATAGGAACTCTACTCCTCTGAAAACTGTACTCCTAGCTCTAGCCCTAAAGAAGCCTATATATCTGTAATGTAGGGCAGAAGGTAAATCAGCCACGACTGATGCACCTTCAGTCCAGACTAAACATGTCTGGACTAAAGCAATCCCTTCCAGCATCCTTTAACACAGACACTGTTGGACTTGGTTCAATATCTTCAAGTTAATATTCTGCTTTTTCATCGAAGCAGCTCCTGCCTTTCCTAGGGAATTTTTAAGCGTCCATCATAAATCAGGTGTTTGTCAGAGCTCATGACGCTTAGTGATAGAACAGACAGAAGGATGGAGCAGGGAGGGAGCACTGGCCTCACTCAGGTGCCCAAGGGAAGAAAGATTTATAGGGATAAACAGTCAGCTTTACACAGACAGCCATGTGCCTCCAATTCTGTCATGCAGTGCTTAGTGCTGCAGATGGGGCTCCTCCAATTTTCATTCAGGATTAGGTATGCATGGCAGCGAGTAAGAAATGCAGTGTGAAGAGCCAAGTGACTGAAAAGGAGAATATTATAATCAGTTACGAGAAATGGATCTTTTCTGGGAAAGACTTGAGAAAGGGCAAAACTAGATTAAAGGAAGAAAAAAAAGGGGAAATAAAAGAACCATTCTCCAGTTCCCTTTTCACCTGAGGAAAGGTTTCAAATCAAACATAGCTATTTGCTCAAACCAAATTAAATACAAGCTTTAATAAAGTTGGACAGAAAGCTTATATCCCACTACCAGCCTCCTGCACCACACACTGTTTACACTTCACAACACCCCAAGTTGTAAAGAAACATTTATAATCCCTTTCAGTGTGGAAAACAGTGTTACTAAGACATAAATTGCCTTGTCTGAAGTTAGGAAAAGCAAACTGGGAGAGAGAGGGGAACATGATCTGTGTTTCCCTCAGCTGAGCTGGCGCGAAAACAGCTCAGGGTTTATTTCTGACTCTGACACTTTCCACACACCCATTTCAACAATCAAACCTTTGGGTTTCTCAGGGTGTCTTCCCAGGACAAAATACAGACTCCATCCCTCGTTCCAAAAGGGTTCAAGGGGAATATATCAATGAGCACTGTGACTGAGCCCCTGGCAGCTATCAAAGCTCCACGGCTCTTTTCCCATAGCTTTCCCTTAGTCTTGCCTGCTGTCTTGTCTTCACCTGGCTTTCACCCCCGCTAATGGGAAGGAACATGATAACATCCAGCAGGTAAATCAAGATATGACAACGACCTTCCGAAAAGACACTGCATCCAATTAAAACTTGGATTTTGCTGTACTAATTGTTCTCATTATGATAATATCATAATTGCTGCCATTTTCTTACATAATCTTCTTACTCCTAACAAAAAAGGAGAGTAATGGTAGGAAGCTTGAGCGTGCCATAAGAAGCTTTCAAGGCAGAGAATAGGAGGTGCAGTTAATTTGTGAGCACATTTTGCTACACTACTATGGAATAACTCATTATTTCTTCATTAAGTTTAGGAAGCCAAGCTTTTAAATCATAATTAAACAATACTCTCTCCCTTTCCCCCACCTCACCCCCCAAAAAAGGTCTGTCAAGAATGTACCTTCTGAATAGACACTGTAATGAAGTTTTCTGCAATAGAATTGCTAATGGATTAGTAATTGCATAGTTTGCTTAATAGAAGAGTACTTATTATGAATAGAATTGCTAACAGTACATGGTTTGGGGGACAAAAAGTCTAGTTAATGATGTCTTACTTTCAGAACTGACATACAGAAGAAGGTATATTGCACAATCCTGCTGAGAGCATCTATCTCCTGTCCTTCTGCTGCTCTTCTCCCTTAGCATTTGCATGCTCTGTAATTGGACAGTAAGATCATTTGCACCTGGATGAGCTATTCAGGAGCTTGAAATGTGATTAACTAATAGCAAAGGAAATAATCCTCTTCGATTCACAGGATGCCAGAGAAGCTGGGATAGAGGGGACATGTTGTACACAATGCAGAGGAAAGCAGTATCAGAAGTCCCTGTCAGTGATGCTTCTTAACTTCTCCTTCTACACTATGTTCTCATGCTGCTTAATGCTACAGGCTTGTGCCAGCGTGTAGCTCCAGTGAATTTCACATCCTGGGTCAGTACAATAAATATACTGTACTCCCGTAAACACACTGGAGAGCCATTTCCCAGTGGAATTTCAGCTACCTCAGCCAGAATGTCTGGCTTAGCTGAAAAGATCCTTTCCCAGTAGCCCGGCACGTGTCTTACATATCCCCCCTATATCAGGTAGGTTTTGATAGAGTTTCACCTTCATATATTCCACAGGAGGGAGAAAGGAAAAAAGCAATGGGGGACCATTGGGATTAAATGGGGGGGACCATGGAGGACCAACGGCACTGCTTGAGAAGGATTAAATGGCACCTGAATTCATAATGGTACTGAGGCAGGTTCTCTGGAAAGGAACACTTGACAGAGACGCTGTTTCCAAGGTCAACTGGAACTCCCCAGTAATTTAGCTCAACCATGGCAGGTATGGATAGTGAAAATGAACACTGTAACCACTGCCTTGAATAAGCTGGAGAACAGCTAAATAGATGGAGATGCTCCTCCTGGAATCATCTTTCTGGCTGTGATGCTTATGAAACATAACTGCAAAGACTTGTAAACTGTGTAAATAATGAGTGAGGCACTGTTAAGGCAGGCTAAATGAATTAGCTGTCCTGTGGTTCCCACTGCAAGACCACTGATAGAGAGTATCTGATTGTGGTCTATTCTAAGGTTGATTTAGATCATTCTGGCAGTGTAAAGGGAAATTAAGTGAACATAAATGTGATCTATGTCCACTTTAAGATTCCTTCCTGCCTCTGTGGTGAATAAAGTGAGCTTACTGTAAATAAGGATGAGAAAAATGACATTCAGTTTGCTATTTAGGCAAGAGAATAAAGTTAATTAATCTTCAGGGTAAGAGGTCTGAAGCACAGTAATTTCAGCACTTGACCTGTGAAAGGAGAATGAATCCTCACAAGGTATTTGGACAATAAACCCACCTCACTCCCTTCAGCCAGGAAGACTGGGAAAGCAGGTTTGGATGCCTTTCCTGCCTAGTGAATGGAAGCTGAGAAGCACACGGAACATCGCCATCAGAAAGGACTCCCTCAGCATCAAACTTAACTTAATGACCAGAAAGTAACATCAGTGTATTGACAGGAAACAAAGTTCAGCATGTTGAAAGTTAAATAAAACCAAATTCTAAAGGCAGGGGGGTTTAAATGATCCTCTCCATCAACCCATACATAGCATTTAATTATTAAGGAGTCCAGCTCAAGATCCAACACCTCAGGTTCACTTGTTCCTTCAGGATCTGGAGGGGTTTTCTACGCTTCAAAGTCCCAGGGAATTCACCCTGAACCATAAAATGATTTAAAACTCTCCTTCCACCTCCTGCAATTCCCAGAAGCAATCCAAGGAAATATCAAATTAAAGAGATTTAAAGGGGCAAAACTGGAGGAGAAAATAGCAATGTCCTATTGGTGTCCTCTACCTTTGCACTCGGATCAACAGAGACTGCAGCAAATTCAACGCCCTAGTCACTTCTGTGTATGCAGAGAGCAAATGGTATGTTTCCTTTCTGATGAAGATCAGCTCCTCTGTTTATCCAGGGATACAGGAGAGAATAGTGAAAGTATTAAGTACATGAGACAAAAAACCTTAATGAAAAGCCTTAATGAGACATGGTACCTTAGCACTCGTTAGGAGTTATCTATCCTACTATTTCCTTCAAACTCTATTTTAACACTTTATTGTTCCACAGTTTCCTTCAACTCCATCTGTCTATACCCACCTGCTCCCTTCTGGTTTCTATTCGGACTATCACACCAGAGGATACACAATACTTTGATATTCAGTATTTCAATAAACCCCTTGTCACTCGCTGACTACCTTCAGTCAACTCTACACAAGTTGTGCTGCTTCAGCTCTCTGCCTGCAGTGTTACATGTTACAAGGTTTGTTGACATGGTCCGTACAAACCTCAGCAACACCTTTACGAATGTTTTGGCAGGAATAAACACCATAAAGAGAGAAAGATGATCCATATACCCTGCATTTTGCAGGAACTCAAAGCAAAGAGCTGCAGGTGCATTGCTATCTCCCACGCTTTAAGACAACACATAGCTTCCTTCAAGGAATATTTCCTGATTCCAGGGAGATAAATACATGGAAAAGAAAGAAACCATAGATGCCAGATTCCCAACTGATCAGCAGAACACAGCATATTCCAATATGCTTTTAAAGTAACGAGGACCCAGCACATCAAGTGCACAAACGTCACACATTCCTGATAAACACCAAGGCATGAATTGTGGCTGTGTAGAAGGAGAAATAGCTGAGCGCTCACTGAGCTTGCAGCTCCTGTACCAGCTTGTTCTCATCAAGGCAACTTGATTTTGATTCCCAGCTGCCCTACATACTCGTCTCCAAGATGCAAAGAGAGCAAAACAGAGCAGGTCACATATTTAGCAAATGACAGTAACTCCCTGAAGATGAGGAAAAGCAGCTTGTCTATCACCAGCCTCCTTTTGGGTTTGAGGCACATCCCTCTGCAGAAAATAAAAGTAATGAAAGAGAGAAAAACAGAGCCCATAAACAACAAAAAGCAAATCTCACAGGCTGACAAACTTAACTAAAGTGTAAGGGGAAGTTGAGTGCCTGCCAGCTCTGTGTACTACCATGGGGCTCAGCCCTCCTCCCAACACAGGCACTCACACGCCTCCACCATAAAGCACAGGAGCGGCAGAGAGTGCACACACCGACAGCAAGGAACTTGCTATGCTTGTCCTAAAATGCTCTTAAAATCCTCATCTGCCCCCTCAAGCTTCCTTCCCTCCCATATAGATATGCAGGCTGCAACAATGACAATCACATAAGCTTGACAACAGTCTATTTTACTGGGTAGCCTTGTCTTTAATGCCTTTTATTTCCCATACACCGCTTGTTACAACATGCACGACTCCTACACGTATCATTAAGCTTGGGTTTAACATGCTTTGTGTCAGGGCAGAAAATTCTGGTTTTGCCTCTGATCTGAACCCAGCAGATGACAACGTCTGTTTTCTTAAAGAGTATGCTGTTCCCCTGCTGCTGGGGTGGCAGCTACACCACTACTTCGACTGTATTTAAGAGCCACCTTTGTCTTGTCTGTACAGCACTTAATGGAAGGGGTTTCTGGCCTGTTACAGTGGATTCTGGGTGTCACTGCTGAAAATAACACTAAGAAACTTAGGGACCAGATAACTGAACCATGCCTCCTGCTCTCACCAGCTTCACAATGTCAACACTACATACCATGACCAGGTCCACAAATATTTACTTCAGTTAACAGCACCTCATACAACAATGCTCTTCAAGTCCCAGCATGAGGCTTTATAAAGGAATTTTCCAGAGGATGCTATTACAGTGAATTCACCTATCACACTATAGTCAATTAGCTACATTGCATGTATTATAAAGTCCCCATTGGGTGCACAGAGATTTTGTACACTAGAACAAGAATAATAATGAAGAGCCATTTTTAAAGCAGGTATCCACAATATTAAGGCATCAGAGCAAGGATTGTGAAATACAGAGTGGTAGTTGAAAAGTTAAAAAGGGAAGATCTCAATCAAGACACAGAGGTGTCTCTCATTTCCACCTTCTAAGAAGAAAAGCCACCTGAATGAGCATGAACATAAAGATACATGGCAGCACTGGAAGACAGTAATGAATGACAGCCTCAAGATTAAAAGCACAAGAGAGCAGACAAATCTTGTCTGCTGCACTGATTGCAAGTGACCACATCATAGTGGAAATAGTCGTGTGGTGTATGAGAAGCAGTCAAACACAGGCCTATGGCAGACTGGAAGGGTATGGCTGCAGACAGCTGGGTTTCTTCCATCAGAGCACTTTCGGAGGTTATGAAGTAGCATTAGGGTGGTGTGCATTTCATTTGCTACAGTCTTCCCCTTATTTTCAGTTGTTTGTATTACACCTCACAATTAGGCAACGTGTAATGCAACCAGACATTTACACTGCAAAACCTGGAAACACAAACAGAACTAACACTGCTGGGGAGGCAAGCATGAAATGTAAAAGCTTGGCTGTAGCCCCAGACTCACCACTGGAACACTGGTATTATCACCACGAGGTCAGATTTCAGAAGCTGTAGTTGAAGTGACATTATTCCTTTCCAAATGAACGTGTCCAACACTGCAAAATGCACCTTACACCCACACTCCAGCTCCGTGCAGCCCTATCTGCCTGTTGATGTTCTATTTGTGTACAAGAAACAGATCACTAAGAGAGAGAACTTCCATTTCTGCAAATCAAATTCAGATTAAATCCCCAATTGTAACATCAACAAGAGGTTAAATCCAAGTGCAAAGTGCAGAAATGGATTTTCATTTCACCGTTCTGTTAAGACATACAGAATCCCAGAATGGTTGGTACTGGAAGGGACCTTGAAGCTCCTCCAGTTCCAATCCCCGCCACAGGCAGGGACACCTTCCATAGAGCAGTTGCTCCGAGCCCCTGTGTCCAACCTGGCCTTGAGCACTGCAGGGATGGG
>JAOEHX010015283.1:0-10474 GCA_025448015.1 Bolborhynchus lineola
AAGAAATTCTTTAGTGTAAGGGTGGTGAGGCACTGGAATGGGTTGCCCAGGGAAGCTGTGAATGCTCCATTGCTGGCCATGTTCAAGGCTGGGTTGGACATAGCCTTGGGTGATATGGTTTAGTGTGAGGTGTCCCTGCCCATGTTAGGGGAGTTGGAACTAGATGATCTTAATAAGGTCCTTTCCAACCCTAACTATTCTATGATTCTATGATTCTATGTACATACCCCTGGTCATACTTGGCTCCATGGCCAAAATGTTAGTAGGACAGAATTTCATTGAGATAAATGAAGTGAGAAAAAATACTGTGTGAAAAAACCTTACTGCAGGCATTAAGTAATGTACTGAAATGAGACACCTTAGACTAAGTAGCATGCCACCAAGATATTGGGCATTAATTTTCGCAGCATCTCCAGATATACCTGATGTGCTGAACTTATTTACAAAGTCATTTTCTTCTCTTTCGCCCTACCTTTCCTCCAGAAGTACAAATTTAACTCCTGTTTACTTCATTTCCTTAACCAAACTGCACCAAATCAGCTCCTGGTGTAACTTCATCAACTTCAGCACAATATCATCAAGGATTATCTTGGCCTGCTCACCAATCCCTAAGGGAAAATAAACTAATTTAATCAGATATAACTCACATATTAAATGAACAGCCTGAGTAAGATTATTCTTTACCTTGATGTCCACTGTCTTCACAGTCTAAAAATGGTGTGACATGACTTAGGCACTCTCGAGTGCTTGAATGTCCTCAGAGTGGTGTGATAGCCCCACAGAATCAAAAGCATTAGAAAGCAGAGATCAAAGGAAGCTCCTTTTATAGTTTTGCTGTTTGTGAAACAAATTCTCTCTTTGTAGTATGTTACAATATGAATTCTGAAGTCTTTCAAGTGATACTTCATCCAAGTCTTAAGTGGGACTTTTTTCATCTGCACTATGTCATGATGGATGTCCATCATCCCTAAAAATCTCCTGGAATTGTGCCACTATATAACAGGATATTCATTAAAAATAGGTCTATCCCTGAATAACAAACCCAAATTGCACTGCTGAGTTACAGACTCAGAAGTAGGAGGCGATTGTGGTAAGGATAAGTGACAAATCCGTTACACAGAGAAATTAGAAATTACTCCAGTGTCTTATATAAAAATATATATGGATATTTTATTCATGGTGTAACTTTTACGATCTTGAGAGGAAGCACAAAAAGATTTGGCTTCTCAAACAGAAATCACAAATGTGATTTATGGATACTAATCGATCTATTGGATTGCTGCTAACAGAACTTAGGACTTCATCTAAACTAGCAGAAGTTTTATTCTGCAATTCCAGCAGCATCAACAACTCAATAATACAGGAAAAAGGAAAAGGATTGTTACCTTTTATTTATGGAAGCTTAATATTACATGCTACAAGGATTCTATAAAAATGTAGCAGAAAAGCTCCTGAGAGCAGACGGACAATCCATTTAATTCCTTAAAAAGTACCTACCTGTCATACAGATGTTTTTCCAAGCAAAACACTGTGTGGAACAGCCCTCTGTTACCAGAAGGATGAGATTGAAAAATTCTCTCATTTTCAGATCAATTCTTTATTGCTTTTTTCAACAATTGCTGCAATAAGGGTAATTCCCTCTCCCCCTTTCTCCATATGTCCTGTTTATTAGAATTGCCAGCTTGGGACAAGAAAGCAGGAATTGCCATATAGACACCTTCGAAGCAGTGCATTTATGGATTTGCCTCAAGTTGCAACATCTTTCCCATTTTACAGAGCTGAATTAGGATGTTCCTCTGGTTTGCAGTTTGGAGAAGGATGGGACCCCATGTTGTAAAGCAGGGATACAGTAGGAAAGCATAGGCTATGTCATAATGCAGTGATATAACAGGAACACATGGGAGGGGACCAGATGTTCATACAAGGGGCTATCTTTTGGAAATGTGGGCAGTTTGACATGAAAGGTTTCACCCTCAATTAATATAAACAGGCAGAGGCAGCACTGTCTGCAACTGTTGTACAGTGCTGTGTGAACAACAGATCTGTGCCAGCTATTACAATTCCATAGAAGACCAGGTGAACGCTTTCAGGGGACTGTCATGGAGAAGCATCGCAGTGCAATACTCAGTAACTGACTGCTTGGATTTGCTGACATTGCTCTCTCTTTGTAGAATTGTTTCCAAAGCTATGATCATCTTACAGTTCCTTCACATTTTCCTAGTTTGAAACAGAAATGACCTAGCTTCTATTCTGGTTCAGCTGTAACTGACTTGTTGTCTGGCAGTTCTTACTGTAAAGGTTTCTGAATTTCCTTTCTTATTCCCCTCCTCCATATAGCATTGGTTTTAGTTTAACATCTTGTCCTCCAAAGTGCTTTCAGTGTCTTTTTTGTTCTCCCTCCCCCATACATTTTCAAGCTGCTGTAAACAAGCTGTATTGCTGGCGAGCAGGAAACAGCTTGAAAGGATATGAAGAACATGAAAAAATTAATTCCCATCAGAGAGAGCTTGAGCATCATCAGCTGTGGTTAGGCAGGTATTTGCACTTCTGGTGTGGCAATTAGACCTTTCAGCATTGGGCCATTGGAGGGGATATGCAAAATTCTTATAACACAGCTTTCTGATAAGCTACTAAGAATGAAAAGCCATCAGTTCTAGCAAAAGCTGAATATACTCTGAATCTGTTTGCTAGAAGAGAGCTCTAGCCAGATGCGGTTGGGCAAGATTCCCTTCCCAAGGGTAGGCTACTGTTCAGTGAGCAGTGGCTGCTGCCATCATCCTAGGAATATCTGTGTTCAGCTGGTGCTGTGTGGGTATGATACAGAGCATGACCACAAATCCTCTGGTTGGAAAGACATTTAACCCAGCTCATCATGCTGCTAGCTGTTGGTCCATGTGTCCTCTGTCTGCAGTACTGCTGAAGACGTAAGTTCTTTTTATTCCCATCTGGTTATGATTAACCTCAGCCAGGCTCCCTTTGGCCAAGGAGGGGCCCAAGACAAGAATGGTGTCTCTCCCTCTTAATTATAGCCTCTACCCTTTGGTTTAACACAGAAACAGTAGTAATTAAAGTTCAGAAAGCCAGGAGGCATATGTGAACACGGAGTCAGTTTACAAGGTGATATGTTAAAGATGTTTCAAGTCTATACACAATCTCTTTCTCATTATGGAGGTGTAATTAATCACTTTGTCTCACTATCACACTACCGAATTAAATAAAGTCATTTTAACTTTCCTCCCTATCTTGGAATCTAGTCTGGCACAAATAAAGCCAATTTCCTTTGAAAGATGTGACTGTGATTTTGTATCTGTGAGGACATGGCTCTGCAGAGATCTTCTAGTATTAAGTTGATTTTAGGTTTTTCATCAGTCGCCTGAACTTGACTAGCATGTTAAAGTCATTGCCTTGGAAAGCACCCCCCATGGGACGCCTCGTTGGCTGAGCTGAGGAGCTTAGCTGTCTGAGTCCAAGGTTGGCTCCTTTGCTGATAAGGGCTGGGGTGGACAGCTAAAGGCAAGGTCCTGTCCCTCCTCTCCCCTGGGAGCTGCTGGTCCCACCTGGGATAGGGGGCAGTGGGGAAGCAGTAGTGCTTGGGCTCATACTTCCCTCCAACTCACCAGCTCAGCACCCTGGCTTGGCCTCAGACCAGCCTGGTCACTGAGCTGGGTGACTGCTGGATTGCGTATAACCCTCTTGCTGTCTCTGGGCCCAGTCCAGACCTCACATATTGATCTGCATCCTGGCTCCTTGCTGCTGAGGTCGGTGCCTCTGACAGCCTTGCCGCCACACCTAGCTACCAGCTCTGCTTCCCTGGGGAGCAGCTACCCCTTGCTGCACCCTGATACAAGCTTTCAGGACTTGCCTAAGCCTGCTAATAATCAGAGGGTCTTCCCTGTGACTCCTCTCCTTGATCCAGTTCTGGGACAGGGCTGAAAGGAGTTTCACCTTAGTGAAAGCTATGATCTGATATAGCCCACAACTGGGCTTAAACACTGTTTTTATTTTAACAAATCAAGATCTACTGAGTCACAGAACCCACCATCCTGCTTCTCAATTGACACCCCCCCAAAGCACTTGGTGTTCATTACCCCATTCCTGCAAAATTGTGTGGTCAATTGTGGTGAGCACTATTTTCCATTAAGGGAAGCTGACCGTGGAGGGAATAGAGGAAGGACAGCCTGGGTTTACCGCAGCAAGGGAACCCATCCTATCACAAAACTTCACAGGGAAGCAGGTTCAGGACTGATACTACTCACAAGGCAGAACAGCTGTGATGCAAAGCAGAGACTTCTCTGCAATTATGCTGCAGTTTATATTCTGCAGCAGAGATGGGCTCCGGCTTTGCAGTGGTTTGGGGTTTATTTGCTGTAGGACTTGGAGAGTCCTCCCCTTGTTAAGGGGATGCTTACTGGTGACTGACTCTAATAGTGCACTTTGGTGCTGCCTCATAGCTCCACACAGGGAGGTATCTCAGAGAGGGGCTTCTCATCATTGCCTCTCTGGTTTTCATTTTGGACAGGCAGAATCCCTCCTTGAAAATGAAACAGAGGAAATAAAAAAGATCAACAAAACCTACAAAAAATTTGTGTAGAATTACAAAAATAACATTTTTTTCTGTTCAAAATAATAATTCAGACCAAGATTTCCTCAAGAGATTTAAAAGGTTTGTGAACCTCTGAGATTCACTTTGCTCTCCTTAGTTAAACTCTAAATGTCTTGAGAAAGCCAAAGGGAGACTATGGGTGTTTTTAGCTGGCATAACAAATGATGGGGACTTTGCTAAGAAAAGAATCTGGTGGGCTGGTACTTCCTGTCTTCTGGTTTCTCCCTGATAACAACTCACTGGGGTTGTGCAGGACCTTGCAGCTTGCACGAGCTTGAAGAAGTATCTGTCAAGACTTCTTAAGAAGGGGAGGAAGGAGGCTGATACCTGAGTGAATCCTTTTATCCTCTGCAGAGGCTCCTGGAGCTCAGCCCTAGCTAGCCTGGCTGGGCACTGTGTAGTTATCTGATTATAGCAAAATATATTCCCTGACTGAATCCGAAATGTTCTTTCCTCTTTAATTGCATATGCTGGAAAGACTGAAGAAGCTTTTTCTTTCTCAGCCTCCTGAAATAATCTTTTATCTAATGCATCCAATGCTTTTGTAAATCTTACAGACATAGCAGGCTCCAATCCATGTGGTTTCAGCCTCACACTTACAAACAGGAAGCTTACATTAAAAATCGATGGTCAGACAGCAAGAGAAAGTCACTGGAAGACCATCAGGCTTGTACAGGAGCATGAGGGCAAGTTTGATGCCATCCCAAGCTAGCAGGCTCTGACATGTCCTCAGAGGCAGCTTCAGATAATGTGAGCTCCCAAGGAAGGCTGAGCAGAAAAGCCCTGAATTAGGTTCAAATCAATGAATTTACTTGTCCAGCTGTTTCTCAGTGGGGCTGCTCTCTCTCCATCTCCTGTTTTCCCTGCACACCACCAACACAAGCTGTATTCTCGGCTCTTGAGAGGTCCAGTGATATTCCTGGTTGACTTGGCATTGCTCTGGCATTAGAGAAGTCAAGGACTGCTTTGCTCAGTGTCATGCAGTAGATAATGAGTACAATTAAGCCCAGAACCAGGAGACAGATCCTCCTGCCCTTCAAGCTCATGTAAATCAAGAGTGAGGCCACTGGAGCTGCTGGCATTGTGTTAATGTAAAGGAAGACAGGGACTCAAACATTTGAGTATTTGCCACTTAGGGCTAGAGTGTCTGCAGAGACATCTTTAACCAACATCTTCCAAACGTCATAGTTTCAGTGATGATGGGAACCCAAATGTGGGTGAGGTGCTAGTGACTCGTTTTGTCATGTCTCCAGTCAAGTCTTAGAGCAGAGCTCCAGCCATCTAACATCTTCTACCTTAGGTTCACTAAATTCCCAGGTGTTTCAGGTACGGAACTAATTGTTACCAATTAATCAAGATTTCAAAGGGGTGTAGGGTGATTAAATTGCATGTTGGTTGGCTGTCAGTGAGATGCAGAGACCATGACGAGGTAAAGCGCTTTTCTCAGCACTGAAGAATTGCTTAACAAAGTAAGGGAGATGTTTCCTTATGCACAATTTTTTGTTGTGTAGTGAAAATTTTGTTTCTACATCTTATTTTCTAGGCTTTAAATGTTTCCTGTTTTCTTCCCAAAAGATTAAACCTGTTCCAAACTGGCCTATTTCAGGCGTTGTTAGAGGCACATTCCAAGGTGCGTGTATTGCACACATGCATACAGGTATTGCAGATTGCTTGGTTTCCCGTCAGTGCCTTCACTACCACACCACATCTAGGGGGTAAGGCTGCAAACTTCTGGTTCACAGCTGTCAGTTTTCAAACGAAAAAGCAACTGTTGGGAAAAAATGAAACAGTTTCATGCTCCCCTCCCACCCAAATTTGGTATGACATCAATGAAATCACACTGGTGTCACACACAGGGGGAGAGATAGCCAGCCAGAGATGGAGGAGAAGCGTGAAGTCTGGCATCTCATGTTCAGGGTGAAAATGAGAACTTTATCTGGAAAATGGAATAAAATGGAGGAGTTCAAACTGAATCAGACCTTTTTGTCCCCATAGAGGCCCCATGATACCAGACCTGGAGGTCATGGCGTTTTGCAATAGAGCCTTTTGCCCATTCATCAGTAAAGTCACTGTGGCCTCCAGGGGATCAGGGGAAGGCTTTAGGCTTTTGGACCTTAAGTTGGTGCTGACTGGCACCGTTAGGATTAATTTGATCACTCCAGGGGGCCTTGGAGAAAGCAGTTAAAAATATCTTTAATTCTCATTGCATTTCTGGTGCAATATATGAATTTGGAAAGAATCTGGATTATAATGTTTACTGACCACATGGATCTTAGCGTACCACAGTTGACATGGCTTACATTTGCCTTATCTGTGATAAGGCAAAAAGGAAAAGAAACCTTTCTTTTTAGCCCTTTACATGCTGAGCTGTTTAAATTGTTATGCAGGCCTTGGAGCCACGCTCAGGAACATCCTGGGCTGGAAGGAGAAAGCATTGCTGTGACCCAAGCACCCCTCTGGAAACCCTCCTTGTTGACCAAGATGACTCATCAAAAGCTGCTGCCCTGGACATGGCAGAAGCAGAGTCTTCTTTTCTGCCCATCAGCCTTCCCTTTTGCTGCTGCCTCTGACCAGCTGTGCTGGCAGTGTTTAACACCTTCCTGTGTCAAGGGCAATTTTTGTCTCCCAGCTGGCTCTGGGCTGCCCTGCACAGGCTGCAGAGCATTAAGATGGTCATCCACAATGGCACTGCTTTTAATTTTCCCTTTTTACAGGGAGAACTAAATGCAGAGGGAGCTGGATGCTCCTAATTATTTACTTCAAAAGGCAGAGTTTTTAGTGCACCAGTGAGGATGGGAACAGCTGGAAGCCACAGCCCTACTCCGCCGTAAGGAAACAATGGCCATGGTCCTGCCAGTGGGGCTGGGGCAGGGTTAGTGTTTCTTAGTGCTTGTTAGTGCTTCTTATACCATATTTATTAAATTAACCATCCTTCCTCTGTCAGTTGAAAGTATTGGCAAAGCAACAGATCAGCAACCCCCTAAACAATACTGAGTGAGCTACCATTTTAGAAGTGAGCTTTGAGGAACCTGGCCAGTTGCAACTCACAGGCATTTTGCACTCAGGGGACATTAATTCTTTAATTACTGAGGGCGTGGGGAAGGGGGCAATAGTGAGCTTATTAAAATCAATAGTGAACCTGCTATTAACAGGAGCAAACTTGGGTTTGGGCCAAGCTGTCTTATGTGTGGGTGCATGATTAGGAGAAAGAAAGGAAAACAGGGCTATGGCTGCATCCTCCACTTTTCTTACAACTCGGTGGTGGTCAATAGCACGTACAAGCAACTGTCAGGTTCCATCTATGGGAAACCAGCCTCTGCATCAGGGCCTGCTTTGCTTCTTGGGTGTCAGGCAGGCATTGCTGCCATCATGTGGAGAGCTGGGCTGTGGGATGGCTGTGGGACGGCTATGGGATATCCAGGACAGGCCCCATGGTGGTGATGGGACCCAAAAGTGGTGGTGGAATGGGCCCCCATGGTGGTGGTGCTGGGGACCACCTCACATGGTTTTAGGCCAGGGCCATTGGGCATTCCCCTGGCCAGCTCCAGGGCTTTAAGAATCAGCTTGCATTGCACTGATCCTAGTGCCTGCAATAACTGGAATGGGAATTGCGCCCGTATTGCACAAAAAAGCCAGACGTGAGAGCTGCTATCTGTTCCACCTCCCTACTACTTGCATCCAACACAGACTACTCACCTGGACACACAGTGGATGGAGGCTTCTTTTCAAGGGCCATATTGAAAATCCTGAAATCCATACTGAAATCACAATCTCAGTCTTGGTTTTAATTCCATTTTTATTCTGAAGTTGTTTAATATTTTGCTAAAAGATAGTATAAAAAAAATATTCAACCCAAAAGTGTGACTTGAGTAAAGCTATATGTGGACAGCTAAAAAGATGGCTAGAGAGTAAGAAAAGCAAGACATCTAATCACTGAAGAACAGTTATAAACAGCAATAAAATTAATATCTATATTAAACTAGCAGTGCAAAGATACAAACTGGAAGCAGCTTTACATTAAAAATACAGCTTTTTAAATACAGAAGTAGCACCAATTTACAAGACAATCAGAAATGTAAACGTGGCAGGTAGATTCAAGTATAAGTTATACGCTCACCCTCCTCAGCAAACTGTCTTGGGACAGAAAGGTGTCACAAACCCTGCAGAACATCCTGGGTATGCACTTTGCCTCAGTGCAAATACAAATTCTGCTTTTCCAAATCTACTTTCCTGAAGAGTTGTACCTAGTTTATTTTTCTTCTTAGTTTTCACTGAAGATGGTAAAGATGAACTCATTCCCTCTGACAACCAACTCTTCCCCCTCACCAGTCTAGTTCAGCAGCTTAATTATTGCAAGCAGCATTGGCCCCTTTTCTGCCCAACTGCTTTGGTGGTCCTGTTCCTATTTTAGTGACAATTTTGCATTGACAAAAACAAAACAGCAATCATCCCCCTTCTTCTCCCAGGCCCAAAACTGCTTTCATAACCATGAGCCACAGAACAGCTTTGATCGTGAGGGAGTTGAACCTCATTTCCAGACCTTCTCTATTTATGGAAACTCAGAAGTGGAAGCAGAAATTGGAAACTGAAGATCCATTTTCAGTCCCTGCATTTTCAAGTATAGTTAGGTTAGTTATGGCACAGAGTAACATCACTGACAAAGACGATTTTTGCATTGATGCTGCAACTGGAGCCAAGAGCCAATGTTAGCTCTAATCCTCCCCTCTGCTCCCAGCTGCCATTTCACTAAAAGGCTGCACTGTACTAAAAAGACAAGGTTTGGATAATCTACGTCCACCATGTCATCCTGAACCCTAGCAGCCTGTTTCCAGCCCCCAACAGCAACATAAGTGTAGGGGTAGCACCGTGCCAATTACGCACTGCTTTTCAAAGTGAAATTAATTGAAGTGGGTGTATAAGAAAAAATAATTCAGAAACAAAAATTGTAAACTTTCATAACTGTAGTGTAATTAAGAAAAAATACCCCAAAAAACCAACCAATAACAAACTCCTCAAATTTAGCAGTCTGAAGATTTCTCTTTACCACCTCTGAAACTTCCTATGATAATTCTGCTATAGATTTTCTTTCAATGAGGGGTGACTAGCCCTCCTTAAAAGGCTGTTACTGGTCTATTCTAAGATAAGGCCACATCACTCAAACTTCCAGCTTCACTAAAATTCTTTCTTAAATTCCATTTTCATAATACATTTCATTATAAAAATAAAAAGCCTCATCAAACCCCCAACCCCCAAACGAAGTCCTAGTCTCCCTTGACCAACAAAGTAGCACATCCAACAGTGTATCTACCCTTGGAAAATCAGTACCAGTACCGATAAGAGAAGAGCTGATAAGGCTGGCCTTATGTTTGCTGATTCTAGAGAAACATGATGTCAACTGCAACACTTCGTCTTTTAAAAACAGGAAACTGCACAAACTGTGGATTGCTACGTGAGTTAAAACATACCCGAGCATAAGGGCATTAACTCCTAAAATTATGCCCTATATCATTAATAGCACTATCCATTATTTGAGGACTCTGAATGTTGGCTGATAGATGTTTCTTCCTCTTTATCTTCTCCTAAGGAATACAGACAGCTTTTTTTATCATTTCCTAAATTCATGGTTCCTGTTCTTTTCAGTTTCTTTTTATGATTTAAATAAATACATGCCAAAAAATAAGATCTCCCTTGTCTTCCAAGTATGTTCAAATGCTCTAGTAACTAGTTACAAAATTTCTGTAAGTGAGGTGTTAGGCACTTAAGTACATACCCCTTGAGCAGACTTAAGTAAACAACTAAGTAGGCACTTAAGTAGACTCAGGTTAGACTGAATCTAATCATGTGGTTAATGACTTACCAGTGTTCCCTGGT
>JAOEHX010015284.1:0-15162 GCA_025448015.1 Bolborhynchus lineola
AAAACAAATTAAGGTCAAGGGACCTGCACAGGAGATTCAATTTTTGGGAATAAAATGGCAAGATGGACGTTGCAAGATCCCCACAGATGTGATCAACAAGATAACAGCAATGTCTCCACCAACTAAATTCTGTCACTTGAAAACTACACGCTATTTACACAGACTTTCTACAATTTCACACTGCAACTTTCAGGCTCTATTTTGATCCTTCAGACTGAAACTTTGAAACATATTTAATTAAGAAGACACCAACCTTTCTTAGCACACACTCAACAGCCAACTTTCCCACTGAATAACAACATACTCATTGGTCATTAACATCAATTTACTTTTTGCTGGTTTCTCTTACAGTCATCAATACATAAGTCACAACTATGCCTTGTGGGACAAGTGGGACCTTTTCTCACTTCCTCAGGACTAGAAAATGTAGCTTGACTTCATACCAAAGGCAAAATCTCAGTCCAGTAATTCAAAGAGAAAAAATTCTGTTTTCAGAGTAAGGGTCAAAGCTTTATTATAAAACTGAACTATGTACGAGAGCTATGACAGAACAGATGTGGACAAAACCTTGCGTAGGTAGGAACCCTAAATTTCCTGAAGATGTGTGAAGACAGAGTGCATGCTATGTGAAGTCAACTGCCTTTCAACTTCTTTTTTTTCTTTCAGTAACCATGGAATGCACTACGTACAGAGGCTATGGTGACTTGAAAACATTCACCACCACTTTATTCAAGACATAATTAAAATAAAGAAACACCCTGAAGCAATGGTCACAGGTGGCTTTGGAAGGCAGTTAACTTCTCATCAAATCAAATAAGGCACTATGTCTGAACCTTTCCAATTCACCTTGCTTTAGTAAGGTCACCAGAATTTTAACTGCCTCAAGACTAATGTGTTGACAGCATCATTAAGAAACACACCTTAGGGGTTCAGAGTTTACTACCTGTTGTGGATGAAACCCAAGGTGCAGGTCCCATCTCCTGCCTCTTTTGCAGTGTTGGGACATTTCCCTGTGTGAAGGTTTTCTCTGCAGATTACAGAGGAGCACAGATAGTAAACAAGTTTTCTGTTGTACAGTTTGCATGTAGCACAGGACAATAGATGATATTTTGAGACTCAGAATCAAAGGTACCTCTCTGATTTTAAGACACACAACTACAGCTTCTTCTAGTACAAGCTGGCACAGCTCAGCTGGGATCCAAACTACATTTCAAATGAAATGTAATGGCATGATACAAACACAGATGATAATAGTATTACTAATGGTCAGAGATTGCCATGGCTTATCCTTCCTATTCCCTTAGATACACATCTCACCTTCTTTAAGCACTCTCTAAAGATAAGCATAAAAGTATGTCACCCTCCTCATTTCAGCTCTGCAGCTTAAACCAGAAAAAATTAGGATGGCATGCAGCATACCTTGCATAAACTTCTTAGTTTCACTGCATGATCCAGACTTGTCAGATATAAAAGACCAGTGCCACCATCTGGTATTTCCTAGCTCTTGGATCTTTTAGTCAGAAAGGAATTCATAGTTTGTCTAATTCAATATAAAAAAAACGGGGGAGAGGAAGAGAAGCAGTTATGAACAGTAGGGCAGAAAGCTTAAAAAACCCCTCAATGCAGCTGTTGCAAGGAGTTCAATATGTTAGACCTAGTAAAACACAAATATCAGAAGCTGAGAGGTATTAAGTAAAAGCAAGCAAGAACTTGTCAAAGAAAAAAAAAAAAGGTCTCAGCAAAAACTCAGACCAATTCAAGTTATACTTGCCAATGCAGCCCTTGTGAGTTATGAATGTTTAAAAGTACTTTGAATATATTCCTCACAAGGAGGTTGAGAATCATCCAAGCAAAACGTTAACTATTTCTACAGGCTTCATGCAGGGAAGGTGGGAATGGAGGGGATCATAATTCAAAATTTATTCTTTTTCTTCACTTATTGCACTAAGAAAGCTTGTTCCTAGTACCAACTTAATTTTAGAATTATTCCTAAGACTCAGATAAACATCTTGACTTTAAAACCTGTTTATATGTCTTTTAATTGATTTTACCTTGTTTTTAGGGATGTGTGGGAACCCTCTGGAGCAATCTCAGCTGTACCATTCCTGAGGCCAGGGAATATGGCAATGACATTCATTAGTATTTCCTCCCTCACTATGAGGGGGTTCTCAAAATGGGAGCTACTTAATTTCTGTGCTTTTATGGGGGTCAGGTT
Organism: Bolborhynchus lineola; assembly: GCA_025448015.1. Classification (NCBI taxonomy): domain Eukaryota; kingdom Metazoa; phylum Chordata; class Aves; order Psittaciformes; family Psittacidae; genus Bolborhynchus; species Bolborhynchus lineola. The sequence continues at coordinate 2,216 of JAOEHX010015284.1, forward strand.
AGCATTCTTAATGGCATTGGCAGTAAAAGTGCCCAACAGCCCAGCACTGGCAGAAAATTCTCCCCTGTATACCTCTGTGAGGGAGCTCTGCTGATGCAAACACAAGAACACTCTGTGACCTACCCATATATAGGGGTAAAAAGCAGTTTGTGACAAATGGGAAACTAAAAGGCAAAAAGGAGAGGAAAGTAGTCAGCACCACAGCACTGACCTGTATGCAGTCTAACCAAGGTAGGGCCTGGGTGTGAAGTGCCTGGAAAGCAAAGGAAGTGCACAGTGAGGGCCTGTGGACTCAGTCCTGGCCCCTGCTTCATCAAGGTCTGACATCACACTCAAAAACTTATTATTTTTTATTAAAGTGCTAGTCTGGTTCATGTGGACATCACAAAACCCCAGCAATAGAAAAAAAGGTAAACAGTAAAGCTCTCCAAGACAACAGCATACAGGGAGCATTATGCTGCATGGCTTTGGTTCAGCAACCGCACAGTCGTGCTGCAGCAGCGCACAAAACGTCAACCATTGATCCCAGTGCAGAGACACATTAGGGCATTTCAGACTCTTTCACTGTTCCCAGACAGACTCTCACTGCCCAGAGCAGACCAGCTCCCAAGACACACTCCTTCAAATAATGCAGAGATGTCCCAGCTCCTTCGTAGTACAGATCCCTCATTTCCACTGTTACCTTGCCCTTCCACTCTTTTGCTTTCAGTGGCTCACCCTGCCACATACTGTAAAGAATACACCAAGCACCTGAGTTTTTGCTCAGTTAACAGCAGAACAGTCTAATGCTTTGCAAGTGGTTAATAGAAGTTGTGAACCTGAACATTAGACACTGATAATGCAGCAAAGAGGTAAAACTGTGAAGATACATATTCATGGTCAGTTACATTTGACATAGATCAGAATCAAACTTTAGGCACCTTAACTTTCAAAGCACAGACATACTCACTTTTCCATCTTCCCTTGAAGTGGTAACTATTCAAGTTCCTGTATAAAAAGGCCTCCATCTTCCACAGATGCATCCACTGTCCAATTAACCCACAGCTTGTTTGCGAGCCAATCAAGGCCATCAGTTGATAGGACCTCCTTATGGTCATGGGTTTCATTCTGACTCTACCCTTCAAATTCCCTCCCAGAGGCAGCCTGAAGCACTCTGTCACAAATAAGAATGAATCGCTGGGTGGATGTTGCCAATACAGCTTTGCATTAATTATGGAACTGGAAAGCAGCCTTCCAGTATTTGAAGGAGGCCTATAAGGATGCTGGGGAGGGACTCTTCATTAGGGACTGTAGTGGTAGGACAAGGGGTAACAGGTTCAAACTTAAGCAGGAGAAGTTCAGGTTAGATTAAGAAGGAAGTTCTTTACTGTAAGGGTGGTGAGGCACTGGAAGGGGTTGCCCAAAGAAGTTGTGAATGCTCCATCCCTGGTGGTGTTCAAGGTCAAGTTGGACAGAGCCTTGAGAAACACAGTTTAGTGTGAGGTGTCCCTGCCCATGTCAGGGGGGTTGGAAGTAGATGATCTGAAGGTCCTTTCCAACCCTAACTATTCTATGACTCATAATCATAGCAAAAATATTTCTCATATTCGTAACTTGGGAAATTGCTTATTTAGGTAAATGTTAGTCTGAAGATAATTCACATCACAGCCAGCATGCTGTGGCACTTAATCACTCCTTGAAAGTTAAGGCACTGGTCCCATAAAGATCACAAGAGCAACATCTAAACCTCAGTAAGTTTACAGCTAAATAGCATTAATCAGTATTTTTCTTAGAACAGTTTGATACGTCTTTGTCATCTCTGCCTAACGGTATCATTTAACTGCTTTTCACCACTAGCTCCTCATTGGGCCAGCTTTATTAAAAGAATAGTTTTTGTAAGCAGCTTTCCAAAATATTAATTATTTAGAAAGCCTAAAGTTGGACAATAATAAATGAAGATTCACATGTACATGCTGTAATTGCTGTCGGAGGAACAAAGTATAATTGTAATCCAGGGGAATACAGTATTTATTAATATGGAGATTTAAAAGGTAGAAGTAAGCAGTATTTATTTATATCTAGTAGCAGGTACTGGTATTCTCAAAATATACCTGCTGAAAGTCTAAACTACTGCTAAAGCACATGGAAGCATTCAGGGTCTACCATAGTTAGATCCGAAGCCTAAGGCAGCAACATGCGAATGCTTTCCCTCCCAATACCATGTAAGGGCTTTGCCATGTATTAGCTGGCAGAAAATTTTGTTCCTTAAGACAGCAGCAAAAGGCAAACAATTCTAAGTCTCTACTACACAAGATGATCCTACCTTCCTCCAACCCAGAAAATACCATCTTCTTTTTATAAATGAAGACACTGAGGTTTTTTCAGCCTTTCTCTAAACCAGCAAGTCACAGGTTCATAACATTATAGTCCACAGCATGAACCAAAAGCCTGTATTAAAAATCAAATATTTTATCACTAGGATGTCTCTTCTGGCCACATGTTTCCTGCAGTAACTCTAGTGCATTGCTTCTTTTTCCTAGAGAAGGGGGACAGAGCAGATCATTACCTGGTGCTCCACAGGTCTCTCTTGCCTCTGAAAGTGGATGTCACCTCCAAATCTCCCTCTTTAATTTTATATTTGTAGGCCTATGCGAACACAGTTCTTTCAGGCTCTCCAAGACTGTATTTCATTTACCTTTGAACACTCTTTGCTTTTCTCCAGGCTACTTTTTCCTGGTTTGCAACCTGCTGTAAGACTGAAGCCTCAACTAGCTGCAATACGCCAAGCTGCACCTGGCAGCATAATAAGCACAGTGGGGAGATGACTCCTCCTGTCTTGCAGACAAATAAATCTTCCTCTTACATCCTAGCAGAGTTAATATTTCTCACAAAAGCTTGACGTGGCTAGCACTGAGTTTCAAGCAAACAGGGCACAGTAACTCCCAGCATTTTCTTCTGAAGAGCTACTCTATATCCCATGTCTGCATAGATTCTGCTTTTACACTTCTAGCTGTTAAATCTGCTGTACCATTAAAACTGGATGTTTGGGAGGGGCACGGGGGGATGCTTTCTGCAATTAATAATGTTTCTTTGGAATTCTATTTCCTCGAGTTTGGTATTATGTGCTATTTTCTCTATTCCTTCATTCAGGTCATTCACATACACACACACCCCCCAAAAAAAAAAAACAACAGACAAACAAACCCCCCCAAAAAAACAAAACAAAAAGCCCCAAAGCACTGAGCAGTACCAGACCAGGACAGACTGCTGAGGAACTCCAAATCAGTATTTATCCTCTTTCACATTTGGCCACTTACAACTATTTACCCAATGCCATTTTCCAGCCACGCATGCATCACCTGTTCTTACTAACGAAGTCCCCTCACAAAACAAGAAATACAGTAGGGATTTTGTCCTTACGTACAACAGCAGATCGGATGGAGCTGCTTTATTAGTACCATCTTAAGTCTGTGGCAATAGCCAGTGATGTAATTTACCTGTACAATGTTAAGGCATGGAAGAAATGCAGCAGACTGGTAGGAACACACTCCATCTCTACAAGGGAGAACACTTTTACAGCTTCAGTAATTGATTGCCTTTGCAACAATCACACACCGCCAGCTTCATTTTTCAGAAAAAAAACATCAGATTTGAGCAGATGGGAGCAGATCAAAACAGATTGCACAGAGCAGCCACAGTCTAATGGTGAACTGGGAATACTGAGCAAATATAAGAAGCCTGTGTGCCTCATGTTTGAATTGGAAACAGAGCTCTTTTATTGTAGTTTTGAAATGCTAGTGTAAATGGTCTTGTAACTGTTTTGACAGCTAATGGCAAACAACCACCTATGCAATAGCTTCACTTGCTGCGTGAATGCTGCAGCTACAACCAGGCAGGGGAAGTTGCATAAAGATGTGTGCAGACTTCTTTGTTCACAGAAAGCAAGGAGGTACAAACAAAGGGTTTACTCAAGCCACAGCTGCTCCAGCAGACCACAGCTCATCCCTCACATGGTCATCAACACTGCACCCCCTAAAGTCGGCTATGCTCAGCAATGCCATTCCATTCATAACCATCTTTTGATGAACATGAAATAAATCTCCACTTGGGAGCAGATGACACAGAAAACAGTTTTGGTAAAGAAAAATTTAACACTTTTAATGAAGCTTTCCATGTAGATAAATCAAAATATTTTCTGGTACAGCAAGGCAAAATAGGAATCAAGAAAAAACTGCCATTCAGAACTGGTTCACTTCTAATTTTTCCACTTCTTTGTTGTTAGATGCTGGCTTTACACCCTTTCCCTTATATTTCTAAGGACTGATGAAGATTTCCATCTTAAATCTTCATTTTTAGCTCATTTATATTGATGGAGTATCACAGTGAAAACAGTACTGAATATCCATCAAATTGTCCTGTATTTTCACTCTGAATTATTTTTATAGGGTTGGGGGTTACAGTCACAGCACTTTTTCTTCAGTGATTAAATCTAATCTATCAGTTAATTATTTACATGGCAGGCTAAACATACTGTTTTCATCTCTAATTTTATACAGCTAAAACAAATGAGTAGTTCCTTGCCACAAAACTTTTTCAGCTGTAGCATTTGGACCCACCCTTTCTGAAAAGGAATGCAGTAAAGAACTGCAATTTCATCACTAGAAATGATCTATTCCCTGGCAAAAAGAAATAAAATCCTTCCAGAAATTCAGGAGGAGGAGAAGGGGAGGGAATTATTGTAACAGCAGGTTAACACTGAATGTATCAAGCAGAAATAATTAACACTTCTTTCTCTTTGTGAATAATGCATAGCTGTAATAACAGTTATGCTTTTGAACAATCACTATGCCATGTAGCTGGGAGATACATGCAGAAAGTAAAGCACATTACAGAAGTCATCCCTAGCCTCCATGCTCTTCCCAAAAGGATTGATTTAGGCACTGGAGCAAAAACAAGTCTAGGGGGGAGGACAACCTCCCCTCAGTCCTTTCCCTTAGATTTCTCATGCCTTTTTCAAGCCAGTGCACAAAAATCCCACATTTCATTATGAAAAACAAGCTCCCGCTCATATGAAATCCATTGTTATTGTTCTACTTACACGAACTTGTTTTTCAGTGCTTTTCATTGCACTCTGAATGCCTCTGCCAAGTACACAATACAGCTTGTTAATAGAAAACCTGAGGCTAAACAAAGCTCCACTGAACTGTTCTTCCTCATACTGTTGCCGTTTCTATTCTCATTCCTTTGCCATGGTTCCAGTCACCACGATTACCTAGTGGGAACTAAGAGGAGTACAAAATACCATTTGGGACTGATAACCATTACAGAAGATCAGAAAGTAGTTCTTGGCCTCAGTATATACATCAGGATTTACTACTTCTAATTATTTACTTGGACCAACTGGATTTGTACAAGAAGTCTGCCAGCCAAATAAACCTGGGACACTACTGGTCCTCTGACACATTACTTGTCCTCTCACAATGACCAATGAAAATTCACACAATACGCTGAAGGCAAATAAGAGCTACCTACAAACTTACCAATCCAAAACTACAGGTGCTGCCAACTTTCAGATGCTGCAGCAATGGAGATCTCCCTGGTCTGTGCCAACACTTCCAGGTAAGCTCTAGCACCATCCTCTCTGCCACAAATGCAGATGGGACCCCAGGATACATCTCTCCTGTTTTCAGAGGACTTTCAGCAGCAGAAAACCATGAGGTTTCCTTACAGGAACACCTATCTCAAAACTTGCCCAGAAACCTCCCTACCAGCACAGACTAGAAAGGCAGTTGCCACAGCTGCACATCCATCCTGGTGGGCATAGCATGAATACAGGCAGAGCCACCTCTGCCCTCTAGGCAAAGGAGCAGAACAAGGCTCTAATGGCAGTATTGCTGCTACAGAAGTAGAGACAGTGCTGATGTAGCAGCACCATGTGACTGTGCACAAGCATTACCTGTCCCTCAGGTAGTTTTGTCTTTGAAGGAGAGAACCTTCATATAAAAAAGTAAAAGAAAACCCTTAAAATTTGTTTTATTTCAAAGGCATGTTATTAAAAAAAAGAAAAGTACAGCAATAACTCAAACTGAACGTTTGAATTCAAACATCTTCAAAGAACTAGGCTAACAGCACTTTTTTCATTCTTTTCATTTAAATTGAACAAAATGGTTTGCTGCACACATGCTGTTCACTTCAAAAGACCATTCTTAATCCATTAATAAATAGCATCCTAGAAGGAATCATGCAGAAGTAAATTATTAATGCATTAGCCAAAACAGGAACCAACAGATAGGCAGGACTGAATTAACTGTGTATCCTATTGGTATCTTTGCAAAGGGTGAAAATTAACAGCAGAAAAGTACTACTGGAAGACAAACGTCTTTTGGATTTTGTTTTGTTTTGCTTTGAATTAATGAAATCAATTTCGCTGCACTCGAGGTTGGGTGTTATGTAATATGAATCTCTTTGTAACACCCCATTATGCACAAACCCTTGTCCTGAAGGAATGCAAGTTTAAGATGTGAACCCTTACTTACTCTCTGAATTTTGAGAGCTATGGTGACCTTCAGCAAATTTGGTGTCTTTAACAAAAACAAATATAATTCCATTATGCCTTGCTTTTGTTACAGAACTATCACTGATTGGCAATATCCTATCCCACGTTCCATGCTCTGATGAAAGAAGTCATGCTAACTAGGTATATAATCCACTGAGTCAATATCATGGATGCTCAATAGCTGTCAGCGTCAGTTCAGCTCTCACTTGTGGGCAAAAGAGCAATTAAAAGAAGAAAAAAAAAAAGAAAGAGGTGAAGTCTGTGAGTTAGAAGAGAAATAGAAAACCAATCAGCAAGTCACCAGTCAGCTCAACCCTCCTCTCAAATACCGTGCATAGATGCAGCCTCTCTTTCTGTACTGTATGTTTAGGAAAGTAGAAAGGTAGAGTGGGTGACTTGAAGTACTTCAGTGCAAGGAACAGGCAGGTTAAACCTGTCATCTGGAAGAATCAGGACAAAGCTGCACTGTAACAAGGTCTGCCAACTCAGTAGTGACATGGGAAAATGAATAAGGAATGAATATTAACTGTCTCACATATAAGACATAGGGGACACTAAGTGAAGTTATCTGATACAGAGTCAAACCAAAGAAATTGAAAGATGTCACAAAGTGACTGGACTGGCTTAATTGCCCTGGTTTCTACAGATGTCACATTTATATAGAGCCAATAAGCAATCAGATAATAGACTAAAAAAAACCCAAAAAACAACTACCCAAAAAAAAAAAAAAAAAAAGAAAACAAAAAACACCATCCATTTAGCCCTAATTGCAAAGATATCTGCCTGAATACTTCTCTGGTCCAATTCCAGGAAACTGGTAGCTTTCAGAAGCTTCGTTCCTACTTATTTTCTATATTTTCCCAGGCACCTGCTAGCAGCCACTGCCAGACACAACCACTTTTCAGTCCTGGGACAGATGTTCTTACAACAGCATGTAACCAAACCTGAAGAGTGAGCTAATCCAATGGCACTGATGCCCACATGCCTTCCACAATCTATATACCAGAAAGATTCCTCCTCTGCATTAGGATATTTTCCTTCCACACTAAAATGGGAATTATTTCCCCACTTCCCTTTTCCTATACCACAGTGCCAAGACCTCCCTTTTCCTCAGGCCCTGAAACACAAAGGGGTTTCTCATTTACACTAAATCTTCTGCATTACATACAAGGTATGTGCATCTGCACCTGTCTTCTCCTAGGTAAGGGCCACGAAAAGGTGAGATGTCTCAGTGGCAAGAGATGCCCTCCCACCAGAGGCAGCTGCCCCACACCATACTTCTGCTAGCAAGGGGAAACCACAACCACCTGACAAGTAGCTTCCAAGGGCATAGCCAGCGTTCTTATTTACCAACTTCTTTAACTATCAAATTTGGGCACTTTTTTCCTTCAAGCAGACACACAGGGTCTGTCATAAAACTACAGTGTACCCAGTTTCTTCAGGCAAAGCCTTCAGTGGGCTCTTGTTTGTTTTCTGGTCTTTGATGCAAAACTGTCACCTTCATGATTTTGCCATGCTCAAGCCTAGTCACTCCTACTCCAGGTCTGACACAGCCAACCTGCATTACTTCCCTGCACCAGGGCAGGACCTGCCAGTGCGCTACAAGGAGCCGCAGGAACCCTCCTTTTCTCCCATTCTGCATGATTCGGTTTTGCTTCAGGCAGGCAACTTCTTTGGATGTATTTTCTTCTTCACAGAATAACTAAAATATTCATAGAGCTTAAAATCTTACTTTACATACAAAAGCTGTTTGACTGTCACTAACTGTATTTATTTCTCCTCCAACCCAATAAGCAAAGTACCTACCCTCCTTTCTTTGTGATCTTTTTCTGAGCCACATTCAGTTTCAATACAGCTTGAATTTCATTTAGAATTTGCTTAATTGATTTTTATTCTATTATCTTTTGTTCTCTGGGCAAGTACATATTTAATCTTGAGAGTAAAATCATTATAATTAAATCTGTTTTTAAAGGTAATATGAATTAGACAGTAGAGCTGAAATAATACATAGTAACTTGTATGGATTTAACAGATGGAATATCTCACCTGTGCAAGCAGCACACTATGACAGGGGTTAGCTGTTAGAAAAAAGAACCTGTATGTGTTATTCAGATTTTAGTACTCACTGAAGTACTACATGATGCTTACATAATTACAAAAGTCTCTATGGAAATACAAGTCTGTTAAAGACTCATTCAGAAATGCCAGTTTTTCAACTCAAACTGAAGCTTTGAGCACTCATCTCCCTGCCTAAATCCCCAAGGTGATGTCTATCACATGAAGCCAGAGAAAATTCTTTAGCCTCTTCTTACCTCACTGTGACACACAAACAAGTTTGATAAACAAAAGAGATGAGTTCAGGAAAGGAGAATAGAAATCTCAGCAAGATTACCATGACCCAAAATTTCCTGCATGTCTTGTTTTTGGGGCGTCAGGTCTTAATAACAGTTTAAATTTGGTCTGGAACCCAATAGGCTACATTTTACTTTGAAAATCTGCTAGGTATAACATAAACAAATGCCCAATACATTTGTTTTCTCTTTTTAATAGAAATTATGTCTACATTATTAATTCATTTTGCATTTTTAACAAGCCAATGGGAACAAGGCAAGTGCACAGGGTGGCTGAGTATGATGACAGGCAATTTAATTTCTGAAATACATAAATCATGATATTTATACATGTTTTTCTGTATACAGCACATGTGAAATCTAAAAATCACACAGAATTCACAAGTTAATTATGTCCCTAATTGATATTTCATAATAAAATGCCTGAAGGAGAGTAGCCTGATCTGTTATGCAAGCAGTTTTAGATTTAAATTAAGTTAGGGATTGATTTCCATTTCAAAAATGGTTTTAAAATTTAAGAAGTGAAATGAAGAGCTGTTTTCAAAAAGAGACACAAAAGATGAGAATGCAAAGTGTTTGATTGGGTAGCTGATATTTAGCAGAATTACATATATGAAAATATTTTTCACTCTCTTATTATCTGCTTAATTAAAGAGGAAAGAGTAGATTGACATTTTAAACAGCTCTGCTTATACGAATGCCTCAGACCCCTCAAAAGGGAAACTGGTCTAGAAAAAAAAACACCAATCCAACAAACCAAATCAAAGTACTCATTTCACTAAGAACTCTTCTGCAGAACTTTACTAAGTGGTTTTCTGCAGGGTACTGGAATAGGACCTCAGGTAATTTTTCTTCAAGTGATAATTGTAATGTCCACTTCTTATTTCTTTTGCTATTGTAACCTGGAGTTTGACTGTATGGAGTTTGATTTTCTGATTTTTTATTTAGCTCTGATACTTCTTATTTTATAACCTCAAGTTCTATTCTAAAAACTTGCAAAATAAAGATCATTAGGTGGGGTTTTGCAATTGCAACATATTGCAAATAATCAAGAGATTGAGAAATAATGTTTCTCCAAAATGATGGAAGACACTGTTTTTCCTTTGAAGGCTGTTGTCATTAGGCAGGGCAGTCTCCCTTTTAACGATTTGTACTCACATAAATTTGCTGCCCTAGGAAGCAAAAGTACAGAGTCATAAAACATCAGTACTAGAGAGCAGTGACAGGTACTCAGGAAGTCTGTTAAAGAGGAAACCAGAGCACAATCACTCTGTTTCAAAATAAATAAGATTTTAGGCCCACAAACTCAGCAAAAGAATCAAACTGTGTTTCTTTTATTTTCAATCTCAAGTAGCTCCTGAAAATGTTGAAGAAATTTTAAAGCATCTTACATGTAACGCTGCTGAGAATGAAAAGGCTTAAAAAGTGGAAGAGTGAAAAAGGATTTGGCATATCTTGTTCCACTCTGGAAGAAAAATAAGAAAAAAGTTTTAAAAGTTAACCTTTTAAGAAGAAGTTTCATTGGTAAATAAACCACCTGCCTTCAGATTCTGCCTGCCACAGGAAGGCTGTAGCCATTTCTTCCAAGGCGTCTTCCAAGATAGATGTTAACAATTGATGATCTTTTCTGGTCCCTCTATTCTTCTTAGGAAGATCTCATTTCTTTTCATGTATACAACTTTGCTCTTAGCTGCTGCTGCTTCCACCACTATCTCTAACCTAAGCTCAAGAATTTTCCACTCTGTAAAGTATCTCTGATGAAAGCTACAAAAAGGTACAAGTGTGTTCGCTGGGGAAATACCACGAAGTCATGGATGTCTGATCTCCGCTTAAAATAGCTGTGTAAGAGCAATGCCTTTCATTCTCATCCAAGAGATATCTGGATTAAAAAGATAAGGGAGCAAGGGGATAAAAAGGAAGGAGGGAGGAACAGACCTGTCTAGGATAAGATTTACAGAGACTAAAGTATCTATGGTATAACGCAAAGCAAATAAATTCAATTTAATAAAACATCCTGCATACAAGGTATCACCTAGCACTTTACAGAGAGATAAAAGACCAAGATAATGCTTTAGAGAATTGGATACTGTTACTCATAAAAGCAAAACAGAAAATACACAAATAAAGTTGAAGTAGTTGAGATAAAGGAAAACTGCTGAATTTAAAAGCATCTAGAGTACAAGCATATGTTCTTATTGAACAGCCAGAGTTAGAGGGAAAAAGCAAACATCAAACAATTAAAGGCTCCTTTAAGAATCTAAAGCCCTAGGGTTTATTAAACCATCTCAGTACTAGAAGTCTTAGGTGATAAAAACTAATTTTAACCTGGTGGAATTGGAACAACAGGGGGAAAAAAAAATAAAAAATTTTAAGGCTCTTCCCTCCCCCAAAAAAGCCTCTTTCTGCCAACAGCAAAACTTTAAACAGAGATTAAAAAGACATGGACAAGCTTCAATCCATTTGCTTCTCTGAGTTTGAAGCAATTCAGTATTGGATTAGGTCTGTTCTCATTTATAGACAATTATGTCAATTCTATGTTAAAATGAGGGAGAGCGAAAAAAAAACCCAAAAGCATGAATCAATAAAGGACAACCATAAAGAGAGCTCTGAAGGCACAACTCAAGATTTATGGATGCATGAACGTACTAGCTCCATCTACCTGCAAAATTTAAGTTAACAGCTGTGAACACAGCAGTTTCAGTAACAACTTGTAGTTATTAGGAACCAAAGTAGTGGAGGGGACAGGAATAAGCTCAGGAACAGAATAAAGGAGCAGGCAGGTAGCCAGGTTGACCACCATGGAGTATAGCTACCCAGCTTGAGAGGACCCCACGCAGAGTCTGCCTGGGTGCCTTAAAAGCCTGAGAAAAGGCAGAGTTGCCAGTACCACAGTGCTGCCCTAGGAAGCAAAAGTACACAGTCATAAAACATCAGCACTGAAGAGCAGTAAGAAGGTACTTAGGGAGTCTGTTAAAGAGAAAACCAGAGGCCCTGAACACTGGGAATCACAAAGCTACTAGCAGAAAGAAGCTGAAGGATGCCTTTGCTCACCACTCAAAAGGGCAGATGGGCAATGCTTCAAGGCAGGGAAATGTCAGAGAAACAACTGACGCAAGCTTGACTACCTGTAGTTTCTGCTGGTGATGGTGAAGAGCTGTAAAGGGACAGTGGCAGGATCATAAATACAGGTTACATGATTGATTCTTTCTTCCAGATAGATTTTATCCTGGAAACAGAAAACATGGGGGAGTCATGGAGCTGACAGAGAGAAACTGGATAGACAGATCAGTGACTACAAGGTAGTTACGACGGTGACTGATGGCGATACAGCAGGGTATCACCTGAACAAGCTCTATTATCACTTTTAAAAATAAACCTGTGAGAAGTGCCAGGAAAGACACAAGTGTGGCACAAGCCACTGCAACTCGGGAAACTCAGCTAGAAACTAAGGCTCCCAAAAGGTGAAGATGGGGCTGCTTATGTGCCCAAGTGACAATGGTTATTAGCCTGACATACAGAATCATAGAATAGTTAGGGTTAGAAAGGACCTTAAGAACATCTAGTTCCAACCCCCCTGCCATGGACAGGGACACCTCACACTAAACCATGCCACCAAAGGCTCTGTCCAATCTGCCCTTGAATGCTGCCAGGGACAAAGCATTCACAACTTCCCTGGGCAACCCCTTCCAGGGCCTCACCACCCTCACAGTAAAGAACTTCTTCCTTATATCCAATCTAAACTTCCCCTGTTTAAGTTTAAACCCATTACCCCTTGTCCTGTCACTACAGTCCCCAATGAAGAGTCCCTCCCCAGCATCCCTATAGGCCCCCTTCAGATATTGGAAGGCTGCTATAAGGTCTCCACGCAGCCTTCTCTTCTCCAGGCTGAACAGCCCCAACTTTCTCAGGCTGTCTTCATACGGGAGGTGCTCCAGTCCCATGATCATCCTCGTGGCCCTCCTCTGGACTTGTTCCGACAGTTGAATGTCCTTTTTATGTTGAGGACACCAGAACTGCACACAATACTCCAAGTGAGGTCTCACGAGAGCAGAGTAGAGGGG